>CM076574.1:1018862633-1019124301 GCA_034641835.2 Pinus albicaulis
GGCAAATCATTTTTATAAAAAATGGAAATTGGCAAATATTTTTTTTGGAAAAAACATGGAAAATTAGCCCACCTACGAATATTAGCCCCTAAAATTTTCCATGATAGGGAGCGCGCCAAATATTCTACCAGTTACTAACCACTGGCATTTAATTTGATAGTTAGAGGCTGGGGTGGCCACATGCCAACCCCTGTAAACCCAGCGGTTAGAGTTAAACTTCATAACAACAAGTGGAATGAAACCCAGAGTGGGCGGAGTTCCCCAAATGGTTTGAACTAACCATCGGCATTCTACCCGCAGTGCTCACATGTTTGGCACGAGATGTTAAATCTTGAGTGGTGAGTCGGAACATTTGTCCTCGTGGTTACAATAGTTGTCACAGTTTTCATTTGCTGCACATGTGACAAGCTTCACGTTGTAATTTTCGTCGGGGTTAATGTTGTTGAAGCCGCCAGTTTAAATTTTTGATGTCACATTATATCACATGTGACCACAATGGTTGTGGCCGCCAATGGGTTGGGACTGCCAGTGGTCCCCCCCCTGCAATTTTCCAACCATTACAATTTAAATACATGCAAAGAAATATAATGGTAAGCAACACTTGTAGCGGAGTTGGTCGGGGACTTGTGCAGGCGCACTGGAGGTCACAGGGTTGAACCCCCTGGACCCAAACATAATTTTGATCCACCGTACAGGGGACACATGGTAGCCTCTAGGTTGGCCACATGTCACCTATCCAATGGTTCTCACAACAACTCGTACAACCATATCAACGTCCCTGACTGCACCACATGGCGAAACCTTACTAGTCTGGAGGAAATGGAATGTTCCCATAATATTCTATTTTTGCTGACTGTACCTGCATGCTGACTGGGAAACTCAGTCACTCCTGTCACAAAATTTTATCTATTTAGGAAAATGATTAGAACACAATATCTCCCTCATACTACATCAGTGTTTTGAACCATTCATGGCACCAGAATCAGAACGACGAGATCTACCCAATCTCTCAGGTTTGGTATAGTTTCATGCACTTTCAATTTTGAGAAAAACACATGATCTCCTGATCACACCTCCCCATTCGGAAGCTTTTGGACCCTAAAATACTTTAATTACCTGTTCAGTAAATGAGGGTACAACTCCCTCACCTTTCCAACTTGCATCCACCTTGCCTTACTTGGCTTACTGCCTTTGAGCCCAACATGAAGGTAGTTGACACTTCCCCTCTTAGATGCTCTTGTCCTCCTGTCAAGGAAGGTATCCTCCTTGAGCTCATCCAGAAATTCTGGCGAGAAATATTCTATAGACGACAGCTGAACATAACTCCCTTGATCATCAATCAAAGGAGGCTCATACAAACATAAATTTTCAACATTGACACAGTGAATACATTTGCATATATGAAGGAAAGTCAAGTTGAAATGCATTATTACCAACTTGCTTGATGATCTTGAAGGGACCATAGTGAATGGGCTTGATTTTTTTACCTTCTCCTTGCATCCTTTCTTTGCTTTTGTGCAACCTTACCTCATCTCTCTCTTGAAAATTGTGATCAACTATATGTCTGTCATGCCTCTCCTTGTATTTTCTTTGACTCTTCTCAAGTTGTTCTTGAACTTGTTGATGAATAATCTGAATTTTCTTAATGAACTTTCGAGCCTTGTCAATATCACTATGCCCATAAATTTCAACATCATTCTCAAAGATGAAGTCTAATGGCGATTTCAGCAAATACCCAAAGCAAGCCTCAAAAGGTGAAGTATTTGTAGAAGAGTGCTTTGCCCAGTTGTAAGCATGCTGAATGTAATGCATTTTTTCATCCCACAACTTGGGATGTTTGCTACAATATCCTCTCAATAGATGCACAACGGTTTTTTTCACCACCTCGGTTTGGCCATCAGTTTGCAGATGAAAAGTAGTACTCTTTTTCAACTTTATGTCCATCATCTTCCAATGATTGGACCAAAAATTCCCAATGAGCCTGGAATCCCTGTCACTAACAATAGAAGTTGGCAATCCATAATGAAACCATACATGTTGAAAATAAATTTCAGAAGTTTGTTCAGAAGTAATGGTTTTCTTACATTGCATAAGTATACACATTTTACCGAAACTATCCACAACTACATAAAGATAATAATATTTTTTTCTTGACCTAGGTATATCTCCAACAAATTCCATGGAGAAATTCTTCATGGCCTTGATGGTACCAGTAGTGGCGTGTACAACCCAAGCTTCCTATTGCTAGGATTTCTTGTTTCACACATAGAAAAACCTCTTATAAAACGTGACACACTATCTATCATGCGAGGCCAATAGCAATACCTCTATAGATGAGCCACTATTTTTCTTACCCCAAGGTGTCCAGAAATAAGAGAAGAATGAGCCTCTCTTATGAAACTAAGCCTCTCTCCTTGTGGTATACACATCTTGCCCAAATGAAACAGAAAATTTTTATGCATGTGATAATCATTTTCCTCAACTTGATTCCCTTCACTCAAACTAGCATACACATATTGAAAATGAGCATCATGTGCATATTGTTCTATGTAACTCTCATGTAAAATAAAATCATTTTTAAGTAAAGTAGAAGCACTTATAATTGGATTTGAAAGAATATCAACAACTTTATTGAAAATACCTTTCTTGTACCTTATAACCAAGTGAAACTGTTGAATAAATCCCATCCACTTAAAATTTGGTGATTGCTACAATTTTGTTTATGACTAAAAGTACTATAATGGTTGGTGATCGATATGTATAATCATCTCTTTACCCATCAAGTAATGTTTCCACTTCTTGACACTTTGTACCAACGCATACAACTCTTTTTCATACGTAGGATAGTTAGTTACAACACCATTGAATGTTTCAGAATGAAAAGCAATAGGCTTACCATGTTGCAGAAGTACTATGCCCATGGCATAATCACTAGCATCAGTTTGTATCTTGAATGGCTGTCTCAAATTCGGTAATGGAAGGACCAAAGCTGAATTGATATTATATTTTAAAGCTTCAAAATCTTGTTGTTGTTTTCCTCCCCATTGGAATCCTTTCTTCACACTTGTCACTGCATGCATAGGAGCTGCTATGGTAGAAAAATTAGCAATAAACTTTCTCCAATACTGAGTTGCGCCTAAGAAACTTCTTACCTCGGTTACTATTTTTGGAGTGGGCCAATTCACAATGGCTTCCACTTTAGAAGGATAAATTATCAACTCGCCTCCTCCTACATTGTGTCCCAAATAAACCATAGAAGTCTTTCCGAACTCACACTTTCACATCTTAAGAAATAATTTCTCTTTCTTCAAAACATCAAGCACCCTTTTCACATGCAAGACATATTATTCTCTTGTTTTGCTGAAAATGAGTATATCATCTAAACACACAATCACAAATTCATCAAGAAATGGACGCAAAACATTATCCATAACATGCATGAAAGTTTCTGGTGCATTAAACAAGCCAAATGGCATAACCAACCACTCAAAGAGTCCTTGTTTGGTTTTGAATGCAGTGTTCCAGATATCACTTTCTGCAATTCTTACTTGATGATATCCACTTCGTAATTCTAACTTAGTGAAACACTTTGTTTCTTTTAGCTTATGAAGCAAATCATCTATCCTTGGGAGTGTGTATCGATTATTTACCGTTATCTTGTTCAAATCTTTGAAGTCTACACATATGCGCCAAGTCCCATATTTCTTCGGAATCAAGACTATGGGTGAACCACATGGTGAAGTGCTTTGTCTTATGAGTCCCTTGTCCAACATGTCCTTGATTTGCCTCTTTATTTCAGCATTCTCCATTATCGATATGTGATACATGCCAATGATTGGAAGAGGACAATCTTGTTGCAACTGAATCTCATGTTGAATTTCCCTTTTTGGAGGAAATCTTGTTGGCTCCTGAAACATCTCATAATGTGCATCAGCTACATCATATAAATCTGATTTCAACTTAGGATCGCAATCCTCAAATTATTCATGATTAACATCAGCTTTAGGCTTAATCATTAGAAGAACAAAATTCTTACTTGAATTCACCAGCCTCTTTACCTATCCATCAATTACCGTTGCAATATTTGTCTTCTTGCGATGTGCTCTAACAATGTACTCCTTGCCATCTTTGAATAAATGGTATTTGTTCTCATGGTGATGGAAGATAGCTTTCCTATCACACAACTAAGGACTACCCAACACAATACCTATAATATCAAGCAGAACCACATCTAATTCAACTGTGTCAACAAAATGTGCAGTTATTGCAAAGCGCAATATGCACTTCTTTGAATCCTGTAAATTTGCATCCTTACAAATCCACCCAGGTGGATATGGTTTTGGATGTGGAATGGTCTCAAGATTAAGTTTCTTGACCAACTCTTTAGACATTAATTTTTCTTGTGACCCACTATCAAATAGTGTGTCAATCTTGGTATGTTTGGATATGACCCTCACATGAAACAGTTCAATTCTCTCTTCTTCATTTGGAGCTTGTATGTGACAGTTTGATGTACTAGTATTGGGTTTTGTTTCAATTTCTTTCCCCTTCATGTTCTTCAATCCCATGGCTGTAATTTTAGATTCATCACCTGAATCCTCTCCTAAATCATGTTGAGTTGTAGCTGCAGTTTTTTGTTTCCCTTTGTTGTTCTGATGTTTGGGCCTCTTTTCAGGATGTAATTTCCAACAATTTTTCTCTTCATGGCCTTCTCTTGAACAATGTTTACAGACCAATTTTTCTCCCTCTTTCCTGACAGATGCATTCTTTTTTCCCTTACCTTTTGATGATTTTTCTTTGTTTTCCCCTTAAAAGGTTTCTTTCTACCCTCATCAGTAATGTTTTTACCTCTAGCTTCTAGATGTGTGGCCTAAACACAAACTTCATCTAGACTTGTAGGGTTAAACATGAGAACAGTATGTCTTTGGTAGCTATGTAAGCCTCCTATGTACTTGAGAGAAGTATCTTGGCTCTGCAAATCTACCCCTAATAAGAGAGCTCTTCTCCTAAATTCTTGGGTGTATTCTTGCACATTCTGTCCTTTCAATTGTCTAAAATTTTGCAAGTTCATTATGGCTTTTCTGCATATGAGCTAATGGGTAAAACTGTTGTTTTATTGCAATAATGAAATCAGTCCATGATAGGATAATCTTACCATGCTTCTTGATATCCTCCTTTGTCTTGGCTTCCCACCAAACAAGTGTTTCACCTTCCATTCTCAATGAAGCTAGTTTGATTTTGGTATCATCATCATGAAGGTTCTAAATTCTCAAATAGACCTCTAATTGCCTAATCCAATTATCAAGATTTTATGTATTTCCTTCACCATTAAACATTGGAAATTCAAACTTAACATCAAATTTTAGAAAAGGACTTTTACCAGTGTTCTTTGAATTGTGTGACTGATGTACTGAAGATGAAGTAGAGGATGATGATGATGAGGGTGACGATGGTGACTTTCCACTACCACCATTTCCTCCATTTCCATTCTTTGATTTATCTTAATCATTTTTACCTCTTGATGATCCTTGTCCTTCCTTGTGAATTTTGGGTCCTTCTCCTTCTAGTTTCTCATTCCTTTCTTGATAAAGGACTCTCACCATCTCAGTCATGTCAAGGATTTCTTTCCTAAACACCCTTTCTTCTTCTTTGGGATCCACCTCTTCATGGATATCTTCTTCCTCTAGAGACATGATTAATGTTGCTTCTGATTCTTTTGGAGGTGAACTAGGTGGTGGAGAATGTGGCAATCTTGCCCTCCTTTGTTGTGGCTCACCTTGAGACCCTCTTGCTTCCACCAATTTTCCTTCTCCTCTCTTAAGCTTGAGCCTTGTAAGCATGTGAACACTTGCAAACAGTTAAACAAATATTTGCACACAACAACACCAGAGAATAAACTCTAGCTCTGATACCAACTTGATCTGAAAGGATTGTATTAGTTTGTTGTGCTAAGTGTCTTTTCAGTTATAAAACATGTAGAATTTGTCTCCATTTGTTTGCTTAAGGAATGAGTATTTTAACTATTACACCAATTTCTTGTCATCTAACTTGTTACTATTAGATGGACCAAAGTACACCTTGTAAGACCAATTTTATCCTAAGTAAAATTTCTTTCACTATGAAAAATAACTTAGTAATCCTTAATTTATTAAGTTGTTTATGGTCTAAACAGGAAACCCCATGAGGAATAAATTAATAAATCCTTATTTGTTTGATTTTCCTTAAGGAATAATTAGTTAAACAACAGTTTAATTAATATTCCTAGTCATATTTAACCCAAAACAAGAAAATTATTAGATAAATCATTATGTATCTTATTATTTTCTAGGAATAATTATTTAAAACATTATTTAAATAATATTCCTTGTTAAATTTGACTAAATCATTTATAAATAATTGAATAAATCATTATTTATTTAATTATTACTCAACCACATCTTTAAAATAATAAATAAATCATTTATTTATTTATTATTTACAAATAAAGGGATTTGACCCAAGTCAAATTCTTTTTCCCTCCAACAAATATAATAAAATATTCCATAAAAGTTGGATCTTGATTTGGTTAATAATATTTTAATTATGCACCAATATCTAGACTAACTCAATATTTTATTATAAATAGAAGGGTTTTTCCATTCACTCACTACCTTTTGTTGCCTAAAGATCACTCTAGATCTATACTTTTGGTCTGAATTTGATCCACCATCATTGTCATATTTTGCTACCATTTTTCTTGTGAGCTCCCTTTGAGTTCCATTTTTTGTCTAGGTTTTCTACACCATCAAGAGAGAGGGATTTTAGATCTGAAGTGTTGAGGACTTACAAGAACCCATCCCATTGAGGAGGACTGGTAACATCCTTCTATGTTCTCCTCCTAGGTGCCATAAATACAAAATTCTTTAAACATATTCTTGTCTTGTCTATTGGATGCATGGAGCAACTCTTGCTTTTATTTACTGCTTAATGTCTTTTACTGCATAGATCTATATTTTTTAGCATTTATCTTGGTCAAATAACTGTAGATCTAAAGAAATTGGCAACCATCTTTGATGTTAGGTTTTTTTGTTATGCACAACTAAAGTGTTGTGATTAAAATTCACACAAACATTAACCATGAAACATAGATGAATTTGTGAGTTTTAAGCATGTAAATAAGCCTAAATAACACTGAATATAAGTGTATGACAAATAAATAACATCACACATAAGATTTACACAGCAGGCATGATGAAACAGTTCACCCCTCCTTGGCTACATCTGCTGGTCCAGCTCCCAATGGCATGTCCCTCTTTGTCATTATGCTCAAAATTGTAAATACATGTGTTTACAAGCCTCCAATGGCTATTTTCTCTGCACCAGTGGCTCTAGAATGCTCAAATTATTCTAGGTAGACTCTTGCTTCACCCAAATTGGTCAAAAATTGACCTAGCTAAGCTTTTGCCCAATATCCCCTAGAAATCCTCCACTAAATGTGGAGACTGCACTTATCCGCAGTTAAAAATGGCCCATAACTCTGAAAATAGGGAGTGCACCAAAAATTCCACCAGTTACTAAACACTCGAATAAAATTTGATGGTTAGGGGCGGGGGTGGCCACATGCCGACCCCCGTAAACCCCACTGTAGTGTCCCTTATTAGTGAGATAGCTTTGATGACAATTAGAGATGGTGATTTTGATATAATATTATGTATGAAAGACTTATGTACATGCTTATATGCTATGACCTGGTTTGGGTCACTTGGTTGTTGTGTGCTTATGATAATATCTATGGTTGCGTGGACAAAGATTGATTTTGGTTAAGAGAATATTAGCGATGTTTTCTCATTTGGTATCCTATTTTGGACATAGGTGTACGACGTGAATGGTGATTTAGAATTGAGACACAGATCCATGGATGATCATAGTTATGTGGAACATATGGTTAATTATGATTTATGGATGATACATGATTTGTATGATTATATGTGCATAATCACGTACTAAGCATGATGTGGCAGGGGACTTGGTCACTGCCAACAGGGATGCTCAAGTTATAAATGACTGCGGAAGTCATTTCTCCAAAACCAAAATGACTGTGGAAGTCATGCACAATATTTGGTAAAATTTGAATAAGTTAATTATGAAATTCATTTGATTGATTTGATCATTGAGATTGTGATGTGTGTAGGTCTTGGAAGAAGACCTTACCAACAAACCATCAGATGGGTATAAGCTCACAATCAGTACCTTAAGGTGAAACGCGGAGTTTCAAATCAGAATAGATGAGAAGCCATGGAAATTAGGGCACGGAGTCCTAAATCCATGAAATATAAAGACGTGGAGTCTTGGATATATGATAAAAGGATTAGGACGCGGAGTCCTAAATCCATGAAATATAAAGACGTGGAGTCTTGAATATATAAGGAAATGTCTGGGGCGCGGAGTCCTGAATATTTAAAAAGATCAAGGTGTGGAATCTTGGATCTTTAGAGTAGATCAGGGCGCGGAGTCCTCAATCTACTAAGGCATGAAGATGCATACAATAGGGGTGCGGAATCCCTATTATCCGGAATAAAAATACCACTCATGGGCAACTCGTAGATGAATTTCCTTAATAATCTAATTCCTAACAATTTTGGAGTGACTTTTTAAAAATAGAAAGTCATGTCTACCATTTCAAGTATGACTTTCCAAAAATAGTAAATCACCTCCAATCAATGGGTAAACAAGTATACTTGAAGGAAAATCACTTAAATTATGATTAATCAATTGTAATAGTTCAATCTCGACTTAATCCTCAATATTATTAATATTATTATTATCTTTCATGAGACTATGATATTATTATTAAAAGGAAATTATATCTCCTCAATCACTTCACACCTCTCTCCTTCATGACTCTCATGGATCTATGTAACTCTCTCTATTTTAAATATTACATTACACTCTCTTTTATGCACTCATCAAGGAATGGCATATTCCTCTTACACTCACTTTAATGCATATGTTACACTCTCCTTAAATAAGACATGCATACCTCTCCTTAATGGCATAAGTTACACTCCTCTAAAAGGAATACAATGCATGCATATTACTCCTTTATGACAAGAGATTGTTGCTCCTCCTATATATGAGTCTCATGTATTCTCATTTTAGGGGAGAGAGGGAGGAGGTAATTCCAAGAGTGGAAGAGACTTGAGGAATATTGTGAGAGGGAGAGAGATGGACAGTATCCAATTACTTCCAAAACAAAAATCTGAATTTCTTACTAATCTACTAAGTATCTATTGAGGTTGAACATGAGTGGTATTTAGAGGAAGTGAAAACTATCTTCCTTAGTTTTCCTTGCATCTCTCTCTCTACTGCTGTACTTTGGTACTGTTTGTGAGCTTTTACAGCTCGGGGGTTCCAGGGGGAGGAGTTCTCCCTGGATATGGTTGGGTGGAAAACCGGATGGTTCAAATGAGTTGGTTAAGGGATCAAAGGTGGATCATATTCTCAACGATTGGAGATGAATATCTCTTCAGGTATAATCTCCATTGTCCTAAAATTATAGTGTAGATTTAGCATAAAATAAAAGGTAGACATTTAAATTGTTGTAAGCATCTAATTTTGGTTTAGGCTTATGTTATCTAAAATATTATTGATTAGTTAAAAATGAAGACTAGATCAATCTATATGTATGGATGTTTAGATCTCAATATTGGAGTTATTATTGGTATAGTTTATGGTACTAATCTTGGTATTGTAGCATTTGAGAAAGGAAAGCCAAATATTGTTGAAGGTAATTTCAATAAATAAATTCCAAAGGACTTGGGTAAGTATTTCACAATTTATGGTTCTATTTCAAGTGATTAATAGATGCATGTTTTATAAATGGTTTTAGGATAGTTTGCAAAGTGTTTGACAAAATCTGTGAATGAGTAATTTTATAAATTTATTTATGCACGAATAAGTGCTAACTTGCAGCTTACATCAGAAGTAAGAAAATGGACATGTACCCAAAATATGCTTGGAGGAATTACAGAATCAACCCTTAAAAGAAAATGCAAAAATAATGGCAACTAAAGTATAGTTTGGAAGATCAAATGCTTGAGGTAAGTTGGAGATAAATTTTAGTTATGGCTTATGTTTCATATTCTTCAATGTTTTGTTATTCAAGTTGTTGTAATAGTACTATCAAAATTTTTACAGAAAGCCTTAATGGCTGTAGCATTCAGGGCTTCCATGTGTTTGTTAAATTGTAGCAATTGGTGCAAAAAGCTTGTCACTCATGTCAAATGAATTGGCTTGTGGGTGGTAAAATGTTTCAAGAACTCATATGGTGGATTTAGAAATGTGTGATTTCAATGAGCATATATTAGTACCATAACTCTGGGTTTTTTTTCCTCATGTAGAGGTGTAGTTATAAGTTTTCATTCCATATGTTTGACAAAAGTCGTAAATGAAACATTTAGGCTATAACTTTTGTTGTTTTAAAGAATCGCATTTCTGGGCGTCCCTGTTGCGATTCAGCTCCACTTCAGGGGGTATCCGTACCAATAGACCATTTCACCCCAACTTTGATTTCAAAAATCAATGTTTCGGACATCAATTCCCAAATCTACTCTGTTTTGCAGATTTGTTGTTGCATGTAGAACCGCCTGTTGTTTTGTTTTGCTGTTTGGTTCTTTTTATATTGGAACTGCCTGATAATTTATAGTGATGAATATGATATAGGCTAACCACTTGGAAATGGTTTTTAAAGTATAAATGGTTAATAATTTGAAAATTTAAATAACCTTACGGCAACTTGTTTTATGACTGCCAACTATTTGTCAAAATTCCTCAATGGTTGTACCTTACAATATTGTGAGCTATGTTTGAAATTTCTAAATATTTATATTCATTGGTATAGATTCAACAATGAATATCACTGATAGTCTACTAATATCTTAAGTTCAATTATTGACACTACTTACAAAAAAAAAATGAAGTCATGTAACTTTGGATTCATGTTAGCTAATTGTTGTGAAAACACCTTAAAGAGATAATGGTTGTAAGTGTTTGACAAAATGCCTCAATGGTTGTACATTCCATACTTGTAAATTGGTTTTCATAATGTTCAATGGTTGCATCTAATTACGTTTATGAACCGTCCATAAAACAAAAGGCTTAAGTTAATTTAAGATTTGCAATCAAGGTATTTCTAGCGTAATAACTCATTGAGTTAAAGGGTCTCGCTAAAAAGTCAAAATTGCAGTAAGTAATTTGTTGCAATATCAGCTCACATATGAATTCCTAATTATGGGATGCCAACTCTATATAATTTAAATTATCCTTTTAAGAAAATAATTCATAAGCATGTTATTAGTCACTCTTGAACACATTTAATTACAACATAATTAACAATTAGCTTATTGTAAATTGTGGTTCATAAAGGTTGACATTTATTCATCCCACTAAACAATTTATATTTTAAAGGTGATTTTAGTCTTGAGAAGCAAGTATTATGGTTGTAGTTTTTTTGGATCTTGATAAACCTTGAACTTGGTAGCTTTGAAGATAAGTTGATAGAATTCAGGGTTTAGTGTAAAGGACACCAATAACTTCTATATATATAATAATAATAATAATAATAAAATAAAGAATAATAATAATAAATAAATAAATAAATAAAAAAAAAAATATATATATATATATATATATATATATATATATATCGCATTTTGATAATTATGGTAGGTAAGGTGGGACCTTACACCCACGGTTAGAGTTAAACTCTGCAACAACAAGTGGAATGGAACCCAGAGTGGGTGGAGTTCCCTAAACAGTTTTAACTAACCATCGGCATTCTACCCGCAATGTTCACATGTCTGGAAAGAGATGTTAAAGCTTGTGCGGTGAGTCCAAACGTTTGTCGCCGTGGTTACAATAGTTGTCACAGTTTTCGTTTGCTACACATGTGACAAGCTTCATGTTGTAATTGTCACTGGGATTAATGTTGTCGAAGCCGCTAGTTTAAATTTTTGATTTCATATTATATCACATGTGACCACAATGGTTGGGGCCGCCAGCAGGTTGGGACCGTCGGGTTTCCCCCCCCCCCCCCCCCCCCAATTTTCCAACCATTACACTTTAAATACATGTGTGGAGAACTATAATGGTAAGCAACACTTGTAGCGGAGTTGGTCTGGAAATTATGTAGGTGCGCTGGAGGTCACGGGGTCAAACCCCTAGACCCAAACATAATTTTTATCTGTCGTACAAGGGACATGTGGCAGTCTCCGAGTTGGCCACGTGTCACCCATCCAATGGTTCTCACAACCGCTCGTACAACAATATCAACGTCCCTGAATGTGCCATGTGGTGAAACCTTACTAGTATGGAGGAAACATAATATTCCTGGAATATTCTATTTTTGTTGATTGTACCAGCATGTTGACTAGGCATTCCAGTCACTCTTGTCACAAATTTTTAACGGTTTAAGAAAACGTTTAGAATGCGATATCTCCCTGATACGACATCGGTTTTTCGAACCGTTCACGGTGCCAGAACCAGAACGACGAGATATATCTGGTCACTCAGGTTCAGTACAGTTTCGAGCACTTTCAATTTTGATCAAAATACATGATCTCCTAATCATTTAATTACAATTCATTAATTGTAATGTGGTTTAGTTACATTAAAACAAGATTTGTGCTAAACGCGCTTACACTAATTAAACCACACTTATCCTCTTGTAAGCACGATTAGTGCTAGTTAATCCCGAGGATTATGTTGGCAAAAAATTTGGAGGCAGTGCTAATTTTGGAAAGATTGCCAATTTTAGAAATTTAACTGGCAGTTTCTCCAGTTTTGGAAGAGAAATTGGGGCAAAGTTGGTTTTGGTCATAACTCACTCAATTTTTGACCAAATTGAGCTCAATAAAAGTCATTCCTGGCTAATTTGCATGCTAGGAGCTCAGTGGAGTGGGTTATAGAGGCATAAAAGGTGATCTACAGGTGTTTTAGTACATTTGAATATTTTTGAAGGTGAGGGCCAACAGGTGTTGGGGTCATTAACAAAGCATCCAGAGTCCAAATACAGCAAAAAAATAGTCATTTTTGGGAGATTATGATGTTATAAACTCATTTGAACAGGTTCCAAGAGGTTATGAATCTTGTAACAACAATTTGAGCACACTTGAAGCTAATACAAATGTCACACTATGAAGCTGGACCAAGGAGATGTAGCCCAAGAGGGGTGAACTCCTTTATCAAAATTATTTGTGTTAAGATCTGTTATATTTTCTTGATGTGTTTAATATTGCTTCTCTTCTTTCATTTAAAATTATGCTTTTTAATCTTATGACAAACTCATAATTTCACTAAGTACATTGTTTTCCAATCACATGATCTTAAACAAACTCATGAAGGATAAGTAAAACAATGCAAAGAAATGTTTATATCTGAAATGAAACTAGCACATAATTAACTAGCAATTAATTCTAGATCAATTTGGTATCAGAGCACAAGGTTTCTTGCTTGTTTTACTTGAAGAGTTTTTAATAGTGAAAAATTACCAATGCTTACAAGATTGAGATTGCAGGAAACACTTGAAGCACAAGAATAGTTAATTGCACAAGAGGCTGAAGTGGTTGAAGAGATACAAGCTACAGAGATAGAGCTTGAATCAACAGCCAAAATGTCAGGCCATGAAGGAGCTCATGAAAATTCTGAGGAAGAGGATGTCAAGAAGGAGTTCAAAGAAATGCAAATGATGGTGAAACTTATGTATGAAGCTTTTATGGAAAAGGAAGTTGTAGAAGGTTTAAAAGACCCTCATAAAGAAGAATCTTTAAACAGTGAAAAGGAGGAAGAGAGGAGCTCAAAAGCCAGCAGTGGAAAACTACCTCCTTCTTCACCACCATAATCATCATCATCCTCATCTGCATCTTTAGCTTCTAAATCCACTACAAAAACTCATACCCATACTCATTCCAAGATCCCAAAAGGTAAGACTCTGTTACTCAAGTTGGACATAAAATTTGAACTTCCTACATATAATGGAGAAGTTAATGATGAAAAAATAGATAATTGGATTCGTCAATTAGAAGTTTACTTTAGAATTAAAAATCTGCAAGAAGACGATATTAAAATCCAATTGGCTTCATTAAGGCCAGAAGGAAAAGCATTAGTTTGGTGGGAGGCAAAGACACAAGAGGAAATGCGCATCCATGGTAAGATTTCCATTACTTGGTTTGAATTCATTTCTTCCATTAAAAGGCAATTTTATCCATTAGCCTATATGCATAAATAAATAATAGTTGGAAAAACTTTAGACAATGTAAAGGTCAAAGTGTCCAAGAGTATACATAAGAGTTTAGGAAAAGGGCTTTATTACTTAGAGTAGACTTAAATTCACAAGACACACTCTTGAATTATATAGGAGGTCTACATTCCTACTTAAAACACATTATTCTCGTGTTTAACCAAAATAACTTAGATGAAGTATGTGTGCAAACCACACATCTTGAAGCAAGGGATAAAAACATTTCTAAACAGGGTAGTAAGAAGAAGCCATTCAAGGGTAAGGGAAAAGAGAAAGGAAGAAAATGGAATGGAAATAATAATGCAAGTGTGAAGAAAGAAGGGGAGAAAATAACATGAAAACATTGTTCCAAACAGGGGCATGATGAAGCTCATCGTTGGAAACTACATCCCGAACTAAGACCAAAGTAACCAAATAACAAAGGGAAACAAAAGATGATTGCCACCACACAAAAATATCTTGGATCTGATTTAAGAGATGAAACCAAGATAGTTGCCATGGTTAACAAAGGAAAGGAATAAATTGCAAGTTATAGTACTTCAAACAGTCACAATAACACTTCAAATGAGGATACAAGGATAGAATTATTCAATGTTAGAGTAATTTCTAATAATAAAAAGATTGATGCCTTATTTGATACAGGGTCACAAGAAAACTTGATTTCATAAGACTTAGTTAAAAAACTAAACCTTGAAACTATACCTCATCATAAGCCATACCCTTTGGGTTGGATAGTTAACAATGAAAATCTACAGGTGACAAGGAAATTTATTTTTAGATTTGCTATTACTACAAACTTTGTTGATGAAGTTGAGTTAGATGTTGTAACACTTGATATTTCAGGGATTATCTTGGGTAGTTCATATTTGTATGATAGGAAAGTGGTATTTTACCGTCATGAGAATAAATATCATTTGATCAAATATTGGGTGGAGTCTATTGTGAGAGCTCATCATAAGAAACTGAATATCTCTTTATTTACTGTAGAGCAAATGAAGAGGCTAGTAAATGCAAGTAAAAATTTTGTGCTTCTTATGATCAAGAAAAAGGAAGATGTTAACTATGAATCTTTCGAAGGATGTGATGACAAATTGAAATATGATTTGTTTGATGTGGTAAGTTAGCATGGCAAGATGTTTCAAGAACCAAAGGGGTTGCCACCCAAGAGGGGAACTCAACATGAGATTCAGCTACAACATGATGTTCCACTTCTGAATATTGGTATGTATCGCATGTCAATCATGGAAAGTTTGTAAATCAAGAAGCAAATCCAAGAGTTGTTGAACAAAGGTATCATATGCCCATCTACTTCGCCATGTGGTTCTCCAATAGTTTTGGTTCCAAAGAAGGATGGGACTTGGCACATGTGTATCGATTTTCATGCACTGAACAAAATCACAGTAAAGAATCGCTACCCACTTCCACACATTGATGATTTTCATGATCAGTTAAATCATGCAAATTATTTCACTAAGTTAGATTTGAGAAGTGGTTATCATCAAGTTAGGATAGCTAAAGAAGACATTTGGAAAAATGCTTTCAAGACTAGACAAGGATTGTATGAGTGGTTAGTTATGCCATTTGGCTTAACAAATGCACCAACTACTTTTATGAGAGTGATGAATGATGTACTTAGACCATTTCTAGATGAATTTTTAATTTTTTACTTAGATGACATACTCATATTCAACAAATCAAGATAAGAACATGTCATGCATGTGAACAAGGTGCTTGATGTTTTAAGAAAAGAGCAATTGTTTCTTAAGATGTTAAAGTGCGAGTTTGGTATGACTTCATTGGTATATTTGGGACACATAGTTGGAGGAGGTGAATTGAATATTGATCCTTCCAAAGTTGAGGTCATTTTTAATTGGCCCAAGCCCAATACAGTTACTGAGGTAAGAAGATTTTTACGGGCAACACAGTATTGGAGGAAATTTACTGCTAATTTTTCTTCCATTGCAGCACTATTACATGCATTGAAAAGCATAAATAAAGTCTTCCATTGGGGAGATTTGCAGCAAAAATTATTTGATGCTTTAAAGAAAAAGATAATTTTGGTAACGGTACTAGCAATTCCATATCTAAGACATCCATTTGAGATCCAAACGAATGCAAGTGATTATGCTATGGGTGCAGTGCTCATGCAGCATGGTAAGCCTATCTCATTTCATTATGAAACTTTTAATGGAGCTGTGACTAAATATCTTACATATGATAAATATTTATATGCATTGGTACAAAGTGTAAATAAATGGAAGCATTACTTGATTGGAAAAGCGACCATTATCCATACTGACCATCAGCCATTGCAGTACTTACAATCACAGTCAAAGTTGCAACAATCAAGAAATTTCAGGTGGATGGGTTTTCTACAAAAATTTCACTTGGTTATGAGGTACAAGAAAGGAATCTACAATAAGGCAGCAGATATGCTCTCTAGGCCTATTGTAAATTCAGCTATTATTCTCAAGCACAATTCTATTATGCATGAAAGTTACATTGAACAATATGTGAATGATAGTGATTTTCAAGATGTGTATGAGAACTTGAGTAAAGGAAACCAAAGTGAAGAGTTAGATTATCATGTGCATAACAGTTTTTTGTATCACTTGGGCAAGTTATGTATACCACAGGGAGAAAGAAACAATATCATAAGGGAGGTGCACATATCATTGATTGTAGGAAATTTCGGTGTAGGCAAGACAATAGCACATCTACATAGGTATTATTATTGACCACGTATGAATGAAAGTGTTTCTTGTTTTATTAGAGGATGCTCTTTATGTGCAATAAGTAAGCCTAGCAATAGGAAGCTTGGTTTGTACACACCACTTCCAGATCCTTCTCATCCTTGGGAGAGCATCTGAATAAATTTTTTAGGAGGCCTTCCTATGTCAAGGAAAGTTCATGATTATTTGTATTTTGTGGTAGACAGGTTCAGAAAAATGTGAATTTTGATGGCATGTAAGAAAAATATTACATTTCAACAAACCACTAATATTTTCTTTCAAAATGTATAGATCCATTTTGATCTTCATACTTCTATTTTAAGTGATCGAGATTCTTGATTTGTTGGGAATTTTTGGTCAAAATTATGGGACATGATGGATACAAAGCTGAAGAAGAGTACAATATTTCATCTGAAAAAAAACGATCAAATAGAGGTGGTAAATAAGACTGTTATTCATCTTCTAAGAGGCTTTTGCAGCAAGCATCCCAAGTTGTGGGATGAATAGTTACACTACATACAACATGCATACAACCAGGCAAAACATTCTTCCACAAATACATCGCCATTTGAGGCATGTTTTGGTTACTTTCCAAGATCTCCATTGGAATTTATCTTTGAGAAAGATGTTGCTATATATGGACATAGTGACATAGATAAAGCAAGAAAGTTCATTGCGCAAATTTAGTTGGTACATCACATAGTAAAAGAGCAACTTGAGAAGTGTCAAAGCAGCTACAAGAAAAGGCATGACAAACATTAGGTTGATTGCAAATTCCAAGTTGGAGGTGAAGTTTGGTTGTACATAAGAAAAGAAAGATTTCAAGAAGAAGATAAAAATATCAAACAAATCTATTATGTTCCATTTAAAATTCTAGAAAATATTGGTACAAATTGTTATGAAGGTAAATCCTCTCTACGGACAGAGACGATCCCTCTAGCCCAAGGGTGAGTCTCGAAACAAAAGGACACGCTAAAGTGTTGTTTCCTAGTTAATGAATGAAAAAAAGACATGGTATATTGACCTACCTGGAATCCAACACTGTCGTTGTTGCAGAAAGAGTAGTAGCCTCTCGCTCCTACCTTGGCAAATCACAATTCATTCGTTGTTATGCTCAGATACCTGCACATAGGAGAAAGAACAAGAACAACATATGACATAATGGTTTCAATCATAACTATTAGCCAATAAAATAGGGCTAAACATATCACATTAAATAAACATCATAACACAATAGTGGAACCAAATAGTAGTCATGTATATAAATGAATAGAAGGAAGAATACAACCGATGCTTTGACGTCGCAATCTCCTCCAACGGGGTTTAGGCGAAGCACGTATCAAATGTTCGTCATGGAATTTGGACGGGATGAAGGCATGGACTCAAGCTCTCTTAGAAGTCATGGACTCAAGCTTCCTAAACGTAATTCCTTCTTATTCTACCTTCTCTAGTAATTCAGCTATAGTATGTCTAATTCTCCAGGTTCAGCTAGCTGGTAGTAAGAGAGACAGTTTCTTTTATAGAGGAAAAGGAGAAGGTTAGGATCCCTACAAAGGTGGGAGGGAGGCCTATCCTTTAGGGAGTTCCCATGAGATGTGGAAACCATTAACCCAAAGGACGAAGTCCGTGGTTTATCAGTTCAACCACTCCCAATGACTCATCCTCGAGGTGGTTGGAATGGAACCTCTGCCTCTATTTTTAAAAAACATTCCATAAATAGCTTGGTGCGGGTGTCTAACTGGAACAGAGCGCCAACTAGCGTGGGCTCAGTGTTAAATTTCCTTGTCGGCACGAGGGTGTAACTGGCTACTCGCGCCAAGGCAAAAACAGGGGTTTTTACAGCTCTACTCAGGGAATTGTCAACAGAAGGAATGTTGCTCTCATGTAAAGGGATGCAATGATGATCTTTGCAAAGCATGAAACTGATTATTGGTCACATAAATGACCCTCCAATGTGAAAGTTGGGGATTGCAGGGACAGTGAAAAAATGTTGTGTAACAGATGCCCCCTAAAGAATTAAGTCCGAGGGAAAGGGAGGGGTGAAATGCTTTATGAGAATGCGTTCGAACTAAACACCACCGTCGGAAGACCTGCAATTACAAATACAACTGATATCTGTGATACATGAATCATGTGTTATGGGCGCAACCATCCATAATAGAGTATAAAAATTGAGATGTGAGGTATGGACGCAGCCATCCAGTAGTAAGGATCAATAAATAGATTCAGGTATGGTCGCAACCATCCAATCAAAAGAGTCATGCAATAAGTCATGATAATCCAAAAAAATCCGCAGCCTAGATTTTATCAGAAAAAACCCAGGGTCTTGCGTTCCATATCGACCCGAACAAGTACAATTTCGAGCATGTGAATATATAAGTTGAAGTTGAACATGCAGGAAAATCGTCTAATTACCAGCCGATGATGAAAGCTGTTAACAGACACGAGAGGAACCACCAATAATGACAATGGCCCTCAAGGTACTAAAGGTACAATATATGAAATTTGAAAAATGATTTAACTTCTAACACCCGCAGAATTACTCGATCGAAGGCCAATTATGTGAACCTTGCATCGAATGTGAAAAACCTACCATTGAGGCATGCAGGCTCCAAGGTACCAGAAGGGAGTCTCTAGATCAAATTCCTGGATAATGAGCTGAAGTTGACAAGAAGTGACCTGGTTGAAGGAGGGCCACAATGTTTCCCACATCATCGACACGAGACAGAGGAACATGATGAAAGTGAATCAAGACAAACAGAGAATCAGAGGAAGGTTGACAACTGCAAAGGCAAACTTCTCTTGAACATATCAGCAGCATGACACTAGATTTGGCAATATTTAACATCAAAGGATCTGAGGTCATGATGACGTGGAAGAGAGAAGATGAGAGGTCAAAAAGGATTACCCAAACCCATGAAGGAAAAAATGACGAAATGAGATGTCCCCAACCCGACACGAATGCAGACAAGTGCCATGTTCAAGAGCGACATACTGCCAACATAACTAAAACTTGGTTCCATTTTCCCCCACCATTTCTAGCGAGTACCCCAATTATTTTTTTAAAATAAGCTTGAAGGGGATAACATATGCTTGTGCTATAAGTTTTTCGTTCGAACAAATCCAACCTAGTACATTTTATGAGCCCTAGGAAGGAGGAACTTGAATAACATCATGGTGGTGAAGTCCAATGTCATCAGGGTTTAACAAGTCTGGCAAAGGGAGAACTCGGCATCTTTTCATGTTTAGAGAGTTTGAAAAGAAGGCAAAAAATAAAAATCCAGCATGGCCCTTTTTGTAAATAGTCTCTCAGATCCGAAAAGGTAGAAAAAAATATCTGAAAGAACCTCTTAGTCGCGATAGGCTAAGGTATTCCTTTTTCGTAAATAATAAATCCCAGCCCGAAAAAGGGGTAAACCTATAATGGGTAGATATTGTTTCACAGCCAGTTAACAAGCTCAAAATGACAAGAATCTCGGCAATCTTTTTAATTTTAGAGAGTCAGAAAAGAGCTGAAATATGACTCCAGTAGAGACTTTTTTGTGTTTTTACCGAGTCCGAAAAAGTATAAAATATAACTCGTTACTTCATCACTGTCGCATGAAAAACCTATTGTTGCACAAGAGACACGTTTAAAACCCATTTCTCGAGAATAATACAATAAAATAATCGAAAAATATGTCTTAAAACCTAATTAGGGTTATGAAAAAGTTATAAAATGCCAAAAATGGTAAAAATAATTACTTTTCACTTTTTACCTCTTGTGGAGCAATAGTTACCTATTTCACTGTGCAATCTTACGGCGACGATAGTGGAATCAACGTAGAAGACACACTTGTGCAGATTAAGCCAAATGTTATAGTGTCTACAACAAAGAAAAATTTGACGAAGATGGTTAGGATGATCCCTACGCTTAGTGTTGGGCGGATTAATCAATCTTGCGGACAAGATTGATCTCCCTAGTACCAAAAGGTAATCTAGCAAAAAACAACCAAATAAACCTATCTTTCTCTAAACATATGCGATTTACAAAAGAATACTATAAAGGTGTTAAGGACTTACCATAGATCCAATGTTTGTTCGAAGTTGTTGTCCCTCGTGCACTTGAAGGAGTTATCCTCGTAAACCTGCAGTCACAAACAAGAAAACATTAAATAGCACCTGTATAGTAAACATCATAAATCATGCTTATCATGGTGATCAAGGAATCCATGAAATAAACTGTTAACTAACAACTTATTGAGAAAAATGAATTCATTTGTATTAACTTTGAAAGAAGGAAAACCTTACAACCTTAGCCTTGATGTTGAACAGGCCTTCCCGGGGTCCGAAGCAGGAATATCCTCTACTCTGACAAGCCTTGCACTCTTCCAACCGAGACAGATAGAGGTATGTGATCTCTCCTCACAAAAATCTCAGTTAAATGAGTCTGAATCCCAACAGCACTTAACCTCAAATAATTCTAAAGCTTGAACTCCCTTTGAGGCTACCCAATGCCTCTTTTTATAGTGGAAAAGAGGAGGTTTCAGTTCCAACTATGGAGGGATAGAATCCTCCATCAAAGGGATACGCTCCTCACATCAAGGGGTTAGCTCCATAAGGTAAGGGATACATGAACCTCAAAAGAGCGGTTCTGCCACCGTAAGATTCTTTCTAGAGGCTTCTAGAATTTAATTAAATTGAGCTTTTTTTAGTTTACTTGCGCCTTTTTAATATTTACAAGGGTCTTCACCCATAACATAGAGAAAGTGCGTTCAGGTACGCAGGAGACATGAACATTAGGTGCGGGACCGCAGGCAAGATATAGAGAAAGTGCGATACCAGAGTTAAGGAGATTTTTAGGAACTTTTCTCTTATTTTCAAGGCTTGACATAAGGAACTGGTGTGTTAGACTTGCAAAGGAGGAATTATGAGTGATAATGAGCTCATACACATAGCAGAATGTCAGGATGACAATTTTCAGTGTAACAGATTGCCCCCTAAAGTGCAAAGTCTGGAATAGATGAAGCTGAAGTCTGTCATATATGAAGAGTGCAATACTTTATCATTTCAAGGATCATCCTGTGGACACCCCAATCGGAACCTGTAAAAACATTCAATGCAAAATATATATATGTAATCATATCATCGCTGAGGTAGGCATTCCCATACTCAGATCAAAACTAACTAGAAACTGATTCAAACTGTTCTGATACAGGAATGATTTTGAATACATCAACAGTATAGACATGTGTAGACACAGTATGGATGCAGCCATCTGTTTATGAATATTCCACTATATGAATAACAAAATTCCTCGCAGCCTGGATGGTAGAAACTAGATCCAGGGTCTTGATTTCCGCATCTCGAACTAGTACGATTCTATCCATGTGAATGAATGTGTCGAAGTCGAACATGGTAGAAACCACTTGATTACCAGTCAATGATGTAAACTATTAACAAGTGTGAGAGTAACCACCAGTAATGTCAATGGCTCTCAAAGTACTCAGTACAATCCATGAAATGTGAATGAATGAGCTGAAGTCGAACATGTCACGGAATCATTCGATCGAAGGTCAATGATGCAACCTGTCGTCGAAGGTGAGAAACCTGCCATTGAGGCATGCAGATTTCAAGGTACTGACGATTTCTATATCAACTTCCTAGATAATGAGCTGTCGTCGATAGAAAGTGATCCGTCGTAGGCAAGCCCACAACACGAAATCATAGATCAAGTTTTGAAAATATATCGGCAAGGACTGACTCAGGGATGGTCAAAATGGATGACAAATATTTTGCAGATGAATGGTTTATTTGAACTATCCTCTTGAACACATAACGACACTGCAGATGGCTTGGTGACAATTGACCCAAAGCTAATACCCAGAAACCGGCTGAAGACTTTCAATATGGTTTGATTAACTGTTAGGCAAAGGATTTCCCAACCCAGGTGAACAAAAGTGTCGTGTTCAAGAGTGGTTAACTGGCTTTTCGAAAAATCAAAATACAACAAACAGGTCCATTTTTCTCTCTTTTCCCCCACCATTTCTGGCAAGTACCTCTTTATTTTTGACAAGCTTGAGGAGGATAACATTTTCTTGTTTATAAGCTCATCCTTCGGATAAGTCCAACTTAGTTTAAGATTTGAACCCTAAGAAGGAGTGTTTCGTTCCTATTTGAAATTGAACATGTCCTTTACTGTTAAATTTTAACGAGTCCAGTATAGGAGAAACTCGGTGTTTTTCAATTTTAGCGAGTCAGAAGAAAAACTTAAGAAAACTCCGTGGGTGTACTTTTTCGTAAATTTAGTCTCTCGAGCCCGAAAAAGAATAAAATAATGCAGGAGAGAACCCTATTAACCATAATTAGCCAACGTATACCTTTTTTGTAAATAGTCCATTTCAGTCCGTAAAAGGGGTAAACTTATACTGAAAGGACAATCATTCATTTATTTTAACGAGTTCGAATAATCAAGTGCTCTACAATCTTTTCAATTTTCGAGAGTCTAAAAAGAGCTTAAAAGAGGACTCCAAGTTTTCTATTTTTCGTAAATTTTTGAAAGAGTCCGAAAAAGTGATAAAAGTATGCTCTTTGTTGAAAACGATCAATTTTCCTGAAAAATCCAATTTTTGCACAAAAACTTGAAACATTACACATAACTGTTTAAAATAAAAATTCTTTCAAAAATAACCTTTTTAAAGTGAAAAATAAAAAAATAAAAAATTCATTTATTCGAATTTTTTTATAAAAAGGACTTTTCTAACTTCATTTTTACCATTTGAGTTCAGAGTGAAAAGTAAAAGCTTTTGGGTAAAAAATTTCCTGTGAAGATTCTAGAAAATCCGTCCAGCGAAATCGAGAACCGTCAGCTCCAGGTAATCCAAGACCTCCTAATCTTGCATTTCATCTGCTTACATTTCATTTTTAGGCTTTAGATTTCGTTTTTAAGAGAAAAATATGTTTAAAAAATCGCCCTCGGGGGTCCACATGTGCAACACGCGGGCCCTGCGGACCCTGACTTTTTCCTACATAGGAAAAAGTCGTGGGTCCGCACTTGTCTCACAACGCCTGTGTGTTCCTACACACTGTGTATGAGAAAAAAGTGCGGACCCCACGAAATCAAATTTCAAACTTAAATTTCTTTAATTCCGCCCAAATTTTTTTAAATTAGATTGTTCTAATATATCTTTTTATGCATTGTAGGATATACAAGATGCTAATTTGGAGAGAATGTGAGCATGAAGACGTAGATAACACCGCAATGCTCTATTTGCCTACAGTGCATGCATTAAGAGCATGCAGTTTGTATAAATTCTGGGCCATTCAGGGCATGAGGGCACATGTAGACCTCCTAACGTGGCTGGTGAACAGGCGGAATGTACAGGACCGGTGTTTCATTATTGGCGGCCACCAGCTCGAAATTTAGCTGGAGGATATCTATTTTTTGGCTAGTTTTTCCAAGAGGGGCGAACAAATTTCTCTGTTTGGGACTAGGCCAGGTGGCCAGTTTGTCACTAGTCTTTGACAAGAGTTCTGTAATGATCAGGCAGACCCCCGGGGAAAACGGATTGACATAAAAAATATCATCCATCTCGAGCTAAAATTTATTGCATTTACTGTCACCAGACTGTGTGGGAGCGTAGCGTTTCATGTGGCTACCGGTTCCCAGATGCGCATTGTTGTAGACTGTTTTTGAGGCACCATTTTCAACTGGTGCGAAGCTGTGTTGGCCAATGTAAAAGGCCAACTAACCAGAGCAAAGAATGGAAAGCTAAATAACTTTGGATATGAATCCATTATAGTCACCTTTTCTCTAGAGAGGATCCCCATGTTAGCTCCACAGAACATTCTTGTTGATGCTGGACGACCTCGAGAACCTAGGATGGTTTGTTGGGTTGCATTGATGGCCCGTCATGCTACTGAGGGCGTCGAGGTTGTTCGATTTCCTTCTACATATTTTCGTTGGCTGGAACGCCAAATTTTTGTTGTAGAGGACTTTCCATACGCCGGGATAGATTTCCGCGGTGACCGAGAGATGGCTCTCCCAGTAGGGGAATAGTGGGATGAAATAGGTAAAAATCATTTTCAACAATTTCTAATTTCTAATTTTTTTGTATTTTGATCGTCTTGAAATTAATAACCAAAATTTTTAAATGCAAATGTGGGCCCACGGCGACCAGCCCATCTCCAGCCTTATGAGAGGAGGCATCCAGCTGCCGCAACACCAGCCCCAGAGGGCCAATCAACAGATATTCTGTCTGATTTAGAGCATTACCTAGAGCGCCTGACTCTAGACATTCCAGAGACCGACATAGATGATATCCCGCTCAAATTACAGAGATATGTGATTGGTGTCCCAGGACCTTTTAGGAGGTTCCTATGCAGGGTGGCCTGGGCAGTGGTCTCTTATCGTGATCATCATCAGTGATAGGATGAACATGTCATAGACTCATATTTTTGACCTTTTGTATTATCATTTTTGTCGATTATAAGGTGTTTCCAACCTATGATCGAAGACGATGTATATTTTTTGAAACACTTCTATACTATGATATATCACTATTACCGACTATCTGTGTACATGTTATTGAATGTTGTTTAATTTACTGTTTTGATTATTGCAAATGTCGATTTATCATACTAGAAGCAACCGCATCTGCTAATGTATTTAAATGCCTTGGAATATGCTGATATTCAATGTAATCAAATTCACGTTCCCAGAGACGAAATCTTAAAAATAACCGTAATAACATTGGATTTCTAATGGCATAAACCCTGTTAAGCTATAATACAACAAGTTCAGAATCCAACCTAACAATCAAACTCCGAATTCCAAACGATATGGATTCAGATAATAACTCAATCACTGCACTATACTCTGCAATGTCATTCGTTGTTTGATCGAGGCTTACACCATGCATGGATACTAACTCGTCAGAGGGTGAATAGGTAACCCAAGCTGCGGACGAAATGTTCTGTGTACTACGACAAGCACCATCAGCAAAACCAATGTAGGTTTGAAGAGACATCGACATCTGCAATATCAAGATTAAAACTCAGATAAGCAAGAATAGTGATAAAAACACACTCTAAACTAGGAACGCTTTTCTAATCTAAGACACACCAGCAGTAAAGAAATCTAATCTAATAAATCTCCACACCAAATTTAAGCATAATATCTCTTCAGATAAAGCCCATTTCTGGGTTTATCTAAAGGGACACCATCGAAATCTATCAGCTCATAGGCCCCTTTTGCTAGCTTTCGCTTAACAATGAAAGGAACATGCCACATGGGCACAAATTTTCCAGCTCCAAGCTTATCGTTGGCTTGATCGTACACTAAGACTATGTCTCCTTCTGAAAAATTACGAGGGGTAACACTTCTATCATACTGAGCTTTTATTCGTTTGACATGAGCCTCGTTTGCTGTTGCAACATTTCATCGATTCTCATCTAGCTGAGCCAAGTACAAAAAATGTTTCTCCTCTTCAGACGTAGCTGGGAGTAATTCTATGGCTAATTTCAATGATGGAATTTCGCGTTCAATCAGCAACACAACTTCCAAACCGTAAACTAGTTGAAAGGGAGTGAAACCAATTGATGTTTTTACTGAGGTCCGATATGCCCAAAGTGCTGAAAATAACATGGAATTCCAATTCGACTTATGAATATCAATAATTCGTCTGATCATAGTGACTAAAAATTTATTGATAGCTTCAACCAGACCATTAGCCTGCGAATATTATATGGAGTATAACTATTGTGGCGCAAGCCAAGTTGATCTGTCAGTTCAGTCATCATGATATTTTGAAAATGACTTCCATGATCTGTAATAATGGCTTGAGGAACACCGAATCTAGCAATTATATGATTGAATACGAAAGTTGCAGCAGTCTTTCCGTCTGCCAAAAATGTAGGCATCGCCTCGGCCCACTTAGTAAAATAATCTACCGCTAAGATAATATATGCATGCCCCCCGGCTGAGTGAGGGTTACATGTAATAAAGTCGATACCCCACTTTGCGAAAGGACCGACAACAATTATAGGGTGAAGAGGAGTGGGTGGCGCACGCATTTTACGATCAAAGACTTGACAATTGTGGCATTTTCGGACTGCATAGATACAATCTTTGAATAAAGACGACCAGAAATAACCAGCGCGCAATATCTTTTGTGCTGTGGCATACCGAGACATATGACCAGCACATGCTCCAGAATGGCAGTCATTTAAAACCTTCTAAGCTTCTTCATGAGTAAGACAGCGTCGGAAAACAGAATCCGCTCCACGACGATAGAGTGTATCACCAGTAATATTGTATTGTTAGGATTGGAAACGTATTTTCCGTCGCTGAGATCGTGAGATTTCAGGCCGAAAAGATTGGGTTTGGAGATAAAAAATAATATCCCCATACCAAGGATCCAGAGTACTGATAATAAAAAAGGATTCGTCCGCAATGGGCTGCTCTGCCACAGTTTCAGTATCAGTAGAGGGGAAATCACACATCAGTTCGGAAAAAACCAAAGATTTCTTTGCCTTGGATTTTTCAAATTCCAAGTCAAATTCCTGCAGGATAACTATCCATTTGGAATACTTTCCCTTAGCAATTGTTTGGTTAAAATTTACATCATAGGGTTACAGTCAGAAATTACTGTGGTTTTGCGTAATAAGATGTAGTGTCTAAATCTTTGGACAACTTGAACAACTTCCAAGGCCAATTTCTCCACATGTGTGTATTTGAGCTCAGTCGGATGCAGATTTTGACTAAGATAGTAAATCACATGTTCATTTTTGAATTCGTCTTCCTGAACTAAAACCATCCCAATGGTGGAATGAGAGGCGGCGAGATACAAAAATAGTCCGGGTTGTAATTGGGAGGATGCAATAATGGTGCATAGGTCAACGTGTGTTTAAGTGCATCAAAATATCGGTTAGCGATCTCATCCTAAAAGAATGGAACTTCTTGTTTTAATAACCTGGTAAAACCCTTTGTTAGCTCGGCGTAGTTAGGAATGAACCGACGTAAAAAAATTTCTTTCCCCTGCAAACTTTGGAGTTGGCGCAGAGTCGAACGGGGAGGCAGATTAACAATAGCTTCGACCTTTGACGGATCAACGCGAATGCCTTCTTTTGAAACAATAAATCCCAGTAAGCGACTCGATTCTACACAAAAAACACATTTGTGTGGATTCAGCCGAATTCGATAATGCCTACATCTCATAAATATTGCTCGTAAATGAGTGAGATGGTCGACCCTACGTGATGAATGAGCAGGTAAATCATCGAGATAAGGCTGCACAATGTGCTTAATGTCATAAATGCGTAAGACATAGCCCTTTGAAAAGTTGCCCCAATGTTCTTTAATCCAAAAGGTAGTTTGCAATAAGCAAATGTCCCCCATGGGAAAATGAAAGTTGTTTTTGGTTGATCAACAGGGAGTATGTTTATTTGATTGTAACCAGAAAAACCATCCATAAAGGAGAACATTTCACTATCGGCACAATCATCAATTATTTGATCGATATAGGGGGTTGGATAATTGTCTTTAGGACAAGCTCGATTAATATTGCTATAATCGATACATACGCTTATCGTTCCTTGTTTTTTGTTAATAGGAACAATGTTCGATACCCAATCGGTTAAAGAAATTGGATAAATGAAACCTGCACGAAGTAATTTCTCAACTTCGGCTTTGATAGCAGCATATTTTCTCGGATGTATTTGACGTAAATGTTGACGAACAGGTTTGGAATCCGGGTAAGTCTTGATTTCATGTATGACAATTGATGGATCGATTCCTGGCATTTCTTCATATGACCAGGCAAACACATCACAAAATTCTTGAAATAGGGCTTTATAAGTTTGAATTTCATCTTCCGTATAGCAAGCACCTATATGAATGTTTTCAATTATTCCTGGCTTTACTAAAATGTCAATTGGAATCATTCGAGAGATATTTTCCAAATTTAACTCAGAATCAAGATTTCGCAATGGATTATGTGGTTCTTTGACATATTCAGCAGTAAAAATAGAAGCAAAATCATCTTCAAAATGATCCAGCTCAGGTAAAAACGAAGATCGGTGATGTAAATCTTCCCATGGTAAATCATCAACAGACAAAAGTTCACGAATTTTCTCATCAGTATGAACAAGATCAGGAAATTTTGTTGTGGCTGAACTAGATATAGAAAGTGATTCTTCATGGATCCCATTCATTGGATCAATTTCAGTTGAAGAATGGTTGGAAAGTGACTGTACAGCCTGATATGCAATTTCAAATGGACTCAAAGGCATCATGCCATCGAATGAATCTAACTCGGAGTCGGAAGGTACGATCCAAGGATCATCAAACATAATATTATTTGATGAAATCATATGAATAGTCGCGATAGATGGTGATACATTAGGAGGAGGAAAGGAAAAAATTCCTAGTAAACCAAAATATTTAATCAAACCTACTCCAACATCCTTGTAAGGGATAGCTGCTTTACCAACGTACTGGATTGTTTCTATAGAGTTTGGATCGGAAGAAAAATAAGTTAACTGATCTATTGTAACGATCCTTCCTTGATGTGCAAATTTTATAAGCTGAAAGACCGAAGAAACAACAACAGTCATAGCATAAGACCAACTACGACCTAGGAGAAGGTTGTAATCTAGAGGGGCATCAACCACTTCCACATCTAGATTTACGGTTTTACCTTCGACCCCTATGGGTAAATCCTGCAAAATACCAAAAGGATGGAAACCTCGGCCATCAAAAGCCTTTAGAATTGTCGGAGACTGATTGAGTGTAGGAGAACCAAGCGATTTCCAACACTGGATTGACATAATACACGTTAAAGCTCCCTCGTCAATCAGAGTCTGAAAGATTGGTCTATTTTTTACTAATACTGGAATTTGGAAAGCCATTTGGGGAGGTAGGTGAGGTGTACTATTTTATAAATCAAAGATTATTAGGTTCGAGTCCTAAATATCAACAGCTCCTATGGTAGAAAAAAGTAATTTACACTATGTTGGGCATGATTTCAACACTTCCAAAGCCGACATTGCTGAAGGGGAAATAGCTAAGTCCTCAACAATGTTGTAATTCTGAGTAGCTCTCGCATGTGGATTGAAGGCTGATTTGCGAAGAACACCTTTAGCAGGCGGTTTGATTACTAAGTCTGGATTGGGTTTCTCGATCGGCAGCAGACCAGAAACAGGAGGAGGTGTAGTTGATGTGTTTGTACTAGAAGATTCTGCTTCTTTACCATCAACAGGATTCTTAGTACCATAATCTTGCGATCACGTCACAATCCTAACATGAGACATCATCAGAATAGGTTCTTCTGAGGCATTCGAGGTAGAACCAATCATCTTACTATCTTGAGTGGGAAAAGGATCCTTCAAGACAACAGGTTGTTGTGAACCTTTAACAAATTTTGAAACCTCTGCTCGATGTGGGCATTTTTTAGTAAAATGATCCTCGTCACAAATGTAACAAGGATAGCGAGGCTTGCATTTTTTGTCATTGGATTTGTTTTTATCAGTTTTCTCTTTTGAATTCTTTTTGTTTTTATTCTTCCCTTTCTTTTTACCACCAGATTTAGATTTGGCCATAGATGTCTCTACGACATGAATGTCGGCAGAAATTTCGGGGGAAGACTCTCCTTTCGGGGAATCAGGTAAAGTTATAATAGGAGAATAATTATTTGAAGATTTCTTCTTGCTTTTAGTATTGACTGTACCAATCATACCATCAGCGGCATGAGACCCTGAAGGAGTTGCAGTTATTTGACCTTGTTTTGGAAGATCGGGGATTTTTTCATGTAAAGTACTCGACTGTGTATAGACGAGGTCAAGGTACTAAGCTTGAGCAATGACTTGCTCCTCAGTAACAACTCCGGCCTTAGCTACATCTTCAGTGATTTTGGGTAACAATGATTTAACAGACCATTCTGCCAAAATTTGATCTGGAATGTAAACTTTCACCAAACGCCTTCGGCGTCACCATTCATGAATATGATCAGAAATATATGTGGACGTGGATTGCTTTAGTGAAGTTAATAGTTCCGTGCCATTGTCGTATATGACAGGCAACTGAAAATGAGTCAAGAAGGCAGTTGCTAACTGACTGAAATTATTAAAAGAGCCTCGTGGTAACTCAATGTACCATTTGGCGGCAAGACCAATAAGAGTTCTTTGGAAAAGACGTAAGAGAATTGAATCATCAATTATTGAATTAGACGCACACCAGAGGTGATAAGTCATAATGTGATTTGATGGATCCTCTCCTGAATTACCCTCGAATTTTGGTATATCACTGGGAAACTTATGTGGCATTGGTAGCCAGTACGGATAATATAAAATTGGATCATTCGTAAGGCGTGTCTAATCAGGTAAATCCAACGTTGCAATAAATGGTAACTGACGGTTAGGGTCATGAAAACCTTGAGTAGCCAAAGCAGTTCCAGGAGGAGGATACCCAGGATATCTGGGAATCGTATTTGCATTAGGAATTGTGTAACCTCCCGGGTAACCAGGATTAACCAGACCAAACTGGGGTTGTTGAGGCTATTGATAAGTATAGCTAGGGTACAGTTGATACTGATAAGCTGGGTTTTGTGAAACGGGACCGAATTGAGGCTGTCCCTAGTACGGTTGATATGTGAATTGCGGTTGACTTGTGACTATCATACTTGTACCAGCTTGTCTCGCAGGTATCTGGACCAAAGTCTGAACTAAAGGTCTTGACTGGGGTATAGATACTTAAGGTATTTGCACGGATGCAGGGATAGAAGAACTCGGAGCTACAGATACTCCAGAAAAATTTGTTATAGGTTGAACAAATGTTGCATTAGTTACAGCAGTTTGAGGCGGAGTCTGAGGTGTACTAGGCCCAGACTGTTGAATAGAGCCAGGTGCAGGAATTTGAATAGTAAGCTGGACAGGTTGCTGGGTTGGACCAGAAACCAAAGGTTGTCCAGGTTGAGAAGACAACTGCACATTAGGTTGCATAGGCTATTGAAATTGGGACGGATCCCACACCATATTTGTTCCGGGGTATTGTCACGTAGAAGGTTGAACGTAAGGACCATAGCCTGGTTGAACGTAGGGTTGATAATTAAGTGGTAAATTTCCGGCTCCTTGTACATATGATTGACCAGAAGGCGGTTGGAAACCTTGAATTGGGTACGGACTTTGAGGTTGATAACCCTGAGGCACATACTGAGGCTGGGGTTGATAAGGACCTTGAGGAACATATTGAGTTTGGGGTTGACCTTGGGGTATGTACTACCCTGAAGGTTGATAACCTTGAGGTATGTACTATCCTTGAGGTTGTTCTCCAAAATAATATGATGTCACAGTTTTTCCTGGGAAAAATTTACCTTGAGGTTGCCCCCCAAGCGGTAACTAACTGCTTGAAGGTTGCCCCCCAGGCGGTAATTGACTACCTTGAGGTTTCCCCCCAGGTTGTAACTAACTTCCCTGAAATTGTCCTCCAGGCAGTAACTGACTGCCTTGAGGTTGAGGATTCAGAATATTACCAGACATCATAAATATTTTCTCTGCGTTCGACGTTTCAGTTTTAATTCCAATAAGACCATATGATAATACCTCTTCAATTGGTCGAGGAGATGCTCCAGAGAAAGTACCAGACAGAGCCTGATATCTTGAAGGAACAGAAGGACCACCATGTAAAAATGCTTCTGGTGTCCGGGAAAACAGAGATGACTCTCCTGCCATAATGGATGAAGGATAGTAACCTCTGGGCATAGGATGAAATGGAATTCGATGTGGAGAAAAATCAAGACCCGGGTTTTCTAAAAATTTTGTCAAAGATAGATACCAAGCGTCAGTTCGAATAGGGCTGTAGAAAATAGATTCACGCTCCCTAAGATTTAAAGACTGAGGGGATTCAGGAAGAGATAACTCTTCATCTGGACTAGTAAGCTCTTCAATATAAATGAGGCCAGATGGAAGATCTTCAGTAACAATGTCTCTTACACTAGGTGAACCAAGATCGCTAGAAGTTGGTGTAATAAATCCTGAAGATGTTTCCAAAACAGAAGGTTCAGTTTCAGGCTCAGAAATTTCAGGTTCGTCAGCTAGTTCACTGGAAGGAGAAATACTACCAGTAACTTTAGAAACTGAAATCAGTTCTTGAATGTGTTCTATCGTGTGTATTTGACGATCAGGATGAAAAACTATAGATGAAGTTCCAATTTCTGTTGATCTAATTCTACCGCTACTAGATGATACTAGAGCACGCATCCCTTCAAGCTGAATTGGTGTATATTCAGGGGGCTTCCCCTGAGGTCTCCGAGATTGTCTCAATAATTCTGCATGATTAAATATTAACCAATCACACGAAAACAAAGAAAATCTCAATAAAAACACCTAAATTCTGTAAAGAAACAAACAGCTGAATCACACGCCTAAAAATATAAGAGTTCAAACCACACACAAACAGGAACTTCCCGTACTAAAAACACTAGTTGGTGATGAAATCCAACTTAGTAGAAATTTAATACAGAAAGGGCAGTTGGAACAGTTACCCCGACAACCTGCTTAATGAAACAGACTGGCACAAGTTTCTTCACAAAACCATCTCGTGTGAAGAGAACCACCAAGAGAGTCCAAGTGAGTCTAGTCGACGTCTGCTCCAGGTATAGTGAGATATTTCCTTCACCGTCACCTTAGGAAATAATCTTAAGCTTATGGACACTGAGGTTACCAACAGTAAAAAATACAACTGGGGGAACAGTCTACGATCCGATCCCACGTGCAAGGGCAGAGTAACAAATCTCAATCCCCTTGAAGGCTCCTCGACATGGTCAATCCAAGGTTTACCGTTTGTAATGCTCGCAGAATCTTCTATCTTTCCCAATGAAATAGAATTGATTGTCTCAAAGGTTTGGATATGATCTCGTGATTAACTCCTTTAAGAGAAGCTTCCCAGATTGTATCAATTACAATTGGATTTATTTCCTACCGCAAGATTTATCTACTTGTTTGTTTTTACTATCTTGGAGAGTTAATTACTCCCTACTCCAAGATACTAGCCTAAGCTATGTTGGTGGTAAGAGCCCTAGAAATAAAAATATTACTAGATGAATTTTAATTAGGCGTTATTTTTATGAGATGTTCTTTAATTCAATAGGTACGGAAATGAAACTTTGATGGTGTGAAGACTCGACTTCCAAAAACACTAAAAATGCACCTAAAAATGATAATCAATTCGTTTTTCTTTTAATGAAATTCTAGCTAAAGAAAGAGTTCGAGAATGAAATTCTTTTAAGAGACAATTCTTTCTTTGAACATAAGAATAATTGGAAGAAATCTTTTTTTTTTTTCAAAAACAACTCAAAACGAGACAAATTATCAAAGTTCACAACAAAATCCTTTCACTTTCAAAAACTTGAAACTACAAAAACAACTTTCCTTCAAAAGAAATCTACAAAATTTTAAAAGCACTCAAAACTACAAAAACTAATCTTGAGATCTACAAACTTTGAAAATCTAATTGAATAAAAGCTTTAATATTTTTTGAAGAATTTTTTACTTAGTTTTTTAGTAAACTAAGGATCTATTTTTCCAGAATAAAAAACAAATCAAAAAACATTCAGATATGTTTTCTTTTATAAAAATGAAATTCAAAACCTATAACAAAGTTTTTTTTTGAAGATTTGCAAAGAAACAAATAGATCTATTTCTCAATAAAGGATGGATTTCACAATCAGGTTAGACTCAGCAAGAAGGCAAAAAGACCAATGTAATCTGAGGTATTTCAAACTTCCAATGCTTTGAGTCACTACACAGACCAAACGAAAAACAATCCAACTTGAAAAACTTCTAGAAAATCATCAAAAACACAAACACTGTTGGAACTCACTCACAAGAGACTTTTGATAGAAAGAACACAAATCTGGGCAGATACTAAAAACTCTAAATCAAATTAAAGATAAACTGGAAAAAGAAATCTAGATTTTTTCCAAAATTTTAACAGGGTCCACAGGCTCCCAGAAGTAACAAGTGCGGTCCCGCACTGTTTACTTAAGGAAAGTGCGAAACTGCCCGCACTGTGCAAAAGAACAAAGTGCGATCCCCAGAAAAGTTCAAGAAAATTGTAAAAGATTTCAAAATTTTCAAAAACAGAGAAAACCTAAGCTACCCAGGCAGATATCCATCAATCAAAAACCAGGAAAAAATTTTCCTCAAATCAAAATAAAAGAGAACCAAAAACAACAAGTTCTTTCCCCACTGGAGTCGCCAATTTGTTGGGAAAATTAATCAATCTTGCAGACAAGATCGATCTCCCTAGTACCAAAAGGTAATCTAGCAACAAAAAACCAAATAAACCTATCTTTCTCTAAACATATGTGATTTACAAAAGAATACTATAAAGGTTTTAAGGACTTACCGTAGATCCAATGCTTGTTCGAAGTTGTTGTCCCTCGTGCACTTGAAGGAGTTATCCTCATAAACCTGCAGTCACAAACAAGAAAAAATTAAATAGCACCTGTGTAGTAAAAATCATAAATCATTCTTATCATGGTGATCAAAGAATCCATGAAATAAGCAGTTAACTAACAGCTTATTGAGAAAAATGAATTCATTTGTATTAATTTTGAAAGAAAGAAAACCTTACAACCTTAGCCTTGATGTTGAACAGGCCTTCCCGAGGTCCGAAGAAGGAATCTCCTCTACTCTGACAAGCCTTGCACTCTTCTAACCGAGACAGATAGAGGTATGTGATCTCTCCTCACAAAAATCTCAGTTAAATGAGTCTGAATCCCAACAACAATTAACCTCAAATCATTCTAAAGCTTGAACTCCCTTTGAGGCTACCCAATGCCTCTTTTTATAGTGGAAAAGAGGAGGTTTCAATTCCAACTATGAATGGATAGAATCCTCCTTCAAAGGGATAAGCTCCTCACATCAAGGGGTTAGCTCCATAAGGTAAGGGATACATGAACCTCAAAAGAGCAGTTCTGCCACTGCAAGATTCTTTCTAGAGGGTTCTAGAATTTATCGAAAATGAGATTTCTGAGTTTACTTGCACCTTTTTAATCTCTTACAGGGGTCCGCACCCATAACATAGAGAAAGTGTGTTCAGGTACGTAGGAGTCATGAACATTAAGTGCGGGACCGCAGGCAAGATAAAGAGAAAATGCAATACCAGAGTTAAGGAGATTTTTAAGAACTTTTCTCTTATTTTCAAGGCTTGACATGAGGAGCTGATGTGTCAGACTTGCAAAGGAGGAATTATGAGTGATAATGAGCTCATACACATAGCAGAATGTTAGGATGACAATTTTCAGTGCAACACTTAGCCGAATGAGCTGGAAGGTCATCTAGATAAGGCTGAACGATGTGGCGAATATCATGAAAGGCATAAGACATCGCGTGCTAAAATGTGGCCCCAACATTCTTTAAACCAAAAGGGAGCTTCTTATATGAAAAGGTACCCTGAGGACAGATGAAGGTAGTATTGTTTTGATCAGTTGGGAGAATGTTGATTTGATTATAACCAGAAAAACCATCCATAAGGGAAAAAATCTCTCTCTCGGCACAATCGTCAATGATTTGATCGATGAAGGGAGTAGGATAATTATCCTTAGGAAAAGCTTGATTGATATCACGATAGTTACACAAACACGAATAGTGTCTTATTTATTATCTACAGGAACAATATTAGAGACCAATTCTGTCAATGGAATCGGATAAATGAAACCAGCTTTGAGAAGCTTTTTGACTTCGGCCTTAATGGCAACAACTTTCCTAGGATGCACCAAACAAAGACGCTGACGAACAGGTTTTGAACCGGGGTAAGTAGGAATCTCATGTACCACGATGGTAGGATCAATGCAAGGAATTTCTTTGTAGGACCATGCAAAGACATCATGGAATTCGTGAAAAAGGCTAGTATAGACTTGTACTTCATCAGAAGAACAAGTGACCCCGATATGGATGTTCTCGATGATTCTCGGTTTAACAGAAATTTCAATAGGCATCGTCTGGGTAATGCTACTCAAGTTACCTTCCGAAAAAACTTCATGGGCCTAAACAGACGTTTGAAGTGGAGGAGAAGCAACCTGAGAAGAAAAATGCTCAAGATAGGTAGACATGGCCCCGAGACTTGGTAGAAACGAGGAACGATGATGACCATCGTACCATGGTAGATCTTAGAGAGACATGGTTTCCACGATGGCTTCATCGAAAGGAAACACTTCTTTCAAAGGATCCAGTGAATCAAAATCACCAAGCCAAGGGGATTGAGAATAAATGTCAAGAGTCATGCTTGAAGGAGCAGATTCAGAGGACGAAGTGTCCGATGCGGAAATGAGTTCACAATAATCAATTTCAATCGGACTCAATGGCATCGAATCTCTGAACGAATCGATCTGTTCGAGAAAAGGGATAACCCAGGGGTCATTAGTGCGAGAAATCATATTGACTTGAACAGTATTTGGCAGTGGAAGGGGAAAATACCCATGAGGGCAGGATCCTTGAAAAGGTCCGGCCCTACGCTCTGGTAGGGAGTAGGAATCTTATCCATGTATGGAACATTGTTCTCGGAAGAAGAAGTGAAGAAATACAATCGATCGATAGTAATAATATTTCCTTTGTGCGGGAATTTCAAAACACGGAAGAGAGTGGACGGAATGCATTACATGGCGTGAGTCCAACTGCGTCTGAGGAGGAGATTATAATTTATTTTAGCATCAATGACTTTGACCTCGACATTGACTGTCTTCCCTTCCAATGTAATCGGTAAACTAGAGAGAGCACCAAGAGGTTTATATTCCCTTCCATCAAATGCTTCAATGGCATTGGGTGAAGAAGTGAAAGCTGGAGAACTAGTGGCTTTCCAACAAGAAGATGACATAACATAGGTAGACGCATCCTCGTCCATGATGGCCCGATGAATATTCAAACCATTAATACCAAATTGAATGATGAGCGCAATTTGGTGCGGGAGTCGTGGGACGAAATTCTCTAAATCGAAAGTGACAAGGCTAGTATCGGCAAGATCGACCCCACCTATCGTAGATAGCAAAGCCTTCTGTTGCAACGGAAAATTCTAAAGTACTTATAATGCATACATCGTGGATGGCACATGAACCAAATCCTCAACAATACTATAATTCTGAGTGGCACGGGCGTTAGGATTGTACGAAGACTTACAGAGTATGCCTTTGGAAGGCGACCGTACAACGAATTCGGCGCTAGGCCATTTAATCTGAAGAGAGCCAAAAGCAGGTGGAGGAGGAGGACCATCAGCAATCTCCTTCCTTGCTGCCTGACATGAACCAGAATAATCTTTCGATCGAGTAGCAATAGAAACGGGTGCAGAACCATTCATCATAAACACTTGAGAGCCAAATGGGGCAGAGGATTGAGGTTGCTCTACCATCTAGGTCTATTGAGGGAAAGGTTCTTTAAGAATGGCTGGAGCTTTTTGGGCGCCTTTGAGAAATTGACTCACTTCAGACAGTCGAGGACAGTTGTTACACAATATTTTATCATTGTCCCTGCATTCCCCAACTCACACATTGGAGGGTCTTTTTTGTGACCAATACGCTGTGCCATGCTTTTCAAATACCATCCTTGCATCCCTTTTGATGAAATCAACATTCTTCTTGTTGAAATTTGCCTAAGTAGAGCTGTGAAAATCCCTATTTTTTCCTTGGCGTGAGTAGCCCATTACATCCTCGCACCGACCTGGAAATTTAACATTGAGCCCACACCAGTTGGCACTCTATGCCAGTTAGACACCCGCGCCAAGCAGTTTATGGAATGTTTTTTAAAAATAGAGGCGGAGGTTCCATTCCAACCACCTTGGGGATGAGTCATTGGGAGTGGTTGAACTGAAACAACCATGGACTCCTTCCTTTAGTTAGTAGTTTCCACCTCCCTTGGAACTCTTCTAAAGGATAGGACTCCCTCCCACCTTTGTAGGGATCCCAACCTCCTCTTTTCCCTCTATATAAGAAACTATCTCCTTTAGTAGAAGCTAGTTGAACACATTATAGAAAAATAGCTAAATAGTTGAACTAGAGAACTATACTATAGCTAGACTACTAGAGGAGATAGAGTAAGAATATTGTGTTGAGAGAGCTCGAGTCGATGACTTCTAAGAGAGCTTGAGTCTGAATTCCCTGACCAGTAGTTGAGACGCGTTTTGTCTGTGTTAGCCATCAGTAAATTTTGTCACAGCAAATGATGGCTAAAACAGGTCTTGAGCCTTCAAGAGATTATTTTCATAGAAAATTACTCATTCTTGAAGCCATATGGTGTTTTCTAAAAAAATCAATCTTCACTGTTGTTCCTTCGCTGCTGTTACTTCACTGCTATTCCTTCACTGTTGTTCCTTCGCTGCTATTCCTTCACTGTTGTTCCTTCGCTGTTGTTCCTTCGCAGTTGTTCCTTCACTGTTGTTCCTTCGCTACTGTTCCTTCACGGTTGTTCCTTTGATTTTTCTACCCCCCGCACCCCTTGTAAAAAAGGTGTTTTCCCTTTTATTTATCCATAGCTAGATTTTTACGTTTTAACACTGAAAACCAAAGTTTTCCTGACCTAAAAGCCTTCTCGTTACGTGACAAAAAAGGTGACATCACCTCGGCCCCACCATGTGTTTCCACCGCACATCTTTCTATTTTTCGCGCTCATCCATGACTGTTGATCTTCGGCTCGAAGATCTAACGGTCCCAAACACATTTCGCATTCATTTCACCAATAAAACCAACCGCTCATTTTCGATGTGAAATAGGCGATTTTTGCCTGGACACGTGTCAATCAAAGACCTGTATCGCGTTCATTCCCAGCTAAACTGCTTACCACTCATTTCGTGCGCGAAAAACATTCGTGGTTTTCTGAAACCGCCTATCCACTATTTCTCTCCAATATTCAAATTAAACCCTGTTTTTGTAGGTTTTGTCTGCAGAACCTCCTCTACATGCAATTTCTCCACCTCACTGCTCCGTTCGCCCCCCGCCTAGCCTCTGAAAGCAGTTTAACCCAATACGCGTAGGATTTTACGTAATAGTTTTTTTATGTTGCAGGTTTCATGGCGGATGAGTTGTAAAGCCATCCCATAGTCACGATAAAGTAACAAGGGGTCAAGGATGACGATCCTCAGACCAAAATCACGAAGAAATGGATTCCACAGGTTCAAAATCATGGTTTGACCAGTGCCTCATGAGCATTGGTTATACAATGAAACCCTCGGCGCGCCAAAGACACCTATACATTAACAAAGGAAACAGAAGAAGAACAGTGAAAGATAGTGAATATTAAAGTTAAAGGTTAAAGTTAAAAAACTGAATATTTAAAGACTTAACCGATGATTTAGAAAGATAAAGACACAGTGAATAAAGTAGAGAAATGATTAAAGGATAAAATAGTCAGCATAAAAGGTTTAAAGGCCCGAAGATGATTATAGAAGTCCAAAAGCAATAACAAGGGTTTAAAGCAACAAAGAGAGACAGATCAGTCAAGAAAGCCTCCAAATTCCACATCAGTGAGGCAATTAATTCTCAGAATTCCACCTACCAGCTAATTTTCCTCAAAAGAATACATAGTCAGAGATATTTTCCAAAAGACAACTCAGAAGTAATTTCCAGCTACGAAAAAAGCCTCAAAGTCAACAAAAGTGACTAAAGTTGATGAAACTTAATGCAAAATTCAATTAATAGAGTTAAAACATCAGATAATTTCTCCATTTGGCCCTTCAAAGGTCGAGAAGGACTTACTCTATATTAATTGAAAAAATAACCCTTTCTTTCACTCCACCTCCTCATTCTTCTATAAATACTTCTCTAGAAGACAGTATTATTGTTGAGTTTTGAATACTTATCAAGTGTAAATAGTTGTTGAGGCTGTTGAAGCTCTGTTTTGTAATTGAAGAAAGATAGGCTAAGATGAGAAGTTTGAAGCTGTAAAGACCCACTAGACTTAAATATTGTAACTATTTTGAACATCATAATACAAGCTGATTTATGGGATCTTGGTCTATATCAATGGTGATGTGTTTGTTACTGTAATTGTTATTTTTATTATGTTTTCCATACTGTCCACTTTCTCTAATAAAGAACAACAAATATAGATTAGGATTTACTGTAAGAGTACCCTGTTTCTCACTAATAAATCTTTATCTTAGTGTTTTCTTCTAATTGTGCTTTTGAGGATAATTCAATAGAGTATAACCAGTAAATTGTTGGTAAGCCCATGTTGCCTAAGTATAACTTGAGATATTATCTTTGAAAGTTTCCTGAAGAGTATGCTGAAAGCAGGCTAGGTTAAAAGTCTTTACCTGATCTTAGGCTACTTTTTATTGTTTATCTTAAATGTTTTCCTTTGAGAATATGCTGAAATAAGACTAGTTTAAAAGTCCTTATTTGATCTTAAGCTATTTATTTGTTTTAAATTGTTTTCCTTGAGAATATGCTGAAAGCAGGCTAAGTTAAAGGTTTATACTTGATCTTAGGCTATTCTTTGTTTTCCCCTAAGAGCATGCTGAAAGTAGGATAGATTCAAAGTTCTTACTTGATCTTAAGCTGCCCTTTGTTTTTCTTATATGTTTGCTTCTTTCACCACTTCTTGATGTTTCATACCATAACTCAATCTAAAAAGATCCTCTGATATAGATGACTTGCCACATATACCACTCTTGGAACTTGTTGTGAAATTAAATCCTTTTGTGGCTCCATAACCCAATGGATTGATACTGTTTCTTACTTATCTTATTAGCTAAACCATTCTCTCAACCTACTCACACCTTTACCCTTCAAAATACTCCCTTAATTTTGATGATATCTCACCCAACCAAAAACAAACAAAACCCTTGTACTTCATAACTAGCCTAATATCGTAAACAAAGCATAAAGATCATATCTTTAGAAAATACTTATATAGAGATATCCCTCTCTGAATCCAGGAGGGCTAGATCCTAGTATTTCAAAGTGGTTTTGATGTAGGCTCTGTAGCGTTTGTTCTTGTCTACTCAACTTAGTGTTCCTAAATTGATGTCATAAATTGTCAACTAGGGATAAAAAACTGTTGAAGTGAAGTGCACCATATGTGCCTAGGTATCTTCTTCCTACTTCGTTGTGCTTAGTGTTTTTCTAGTGTTTTTGGTTTTGTGTTTTTATACTAAGGGGAAAAGAACTGAATTTTTAGCAAAGAGAAGTTACTGAACACACTAAAATAGAATAAAATCAACTCTAAACTATGAATGGCACCTAAGAACAGAAAATGTTAATCCTCAGATTGTAAAGCTGACAAGAAAAGTAACTCATAACATTAAACTCATTCCAATTCATTTCATTAGAGGTATGTTGGAACAAACTGAGAAAATTATTAGTTTGATGTAATGAGGTTCTCTTTAGTAAACAACAACTTAAAATATCACAGAGAAAATCTCATCCGTTGTTAGAAATTTGTTGGAACATTTTGAGAAAATATTATCTACAACATAGTAAGGAACCCTATGCAAAAATAACTTATGAAACTAGAATTAACTCATTCTGCAACTCAAAATGTTACTATTAAGCCTCGTTCAAAGGTTAGAGATTTCTTGGAACAACTTGGGAAAAAGGTTGTTTGTAAAATTATGAGAAATTGCAGAAAAGTCAAGAGCTCAAAATGATATAACTAATTCTTGTTCATATGATAATGATGTGTTATAAGAAGTTAAGAACAAGAGCATCTTATAAAATAATGAGGGTCTTTTAAGTCTAATTAACAGGACTGAAATGCAATTAACTAATAGAACTGAAATGCAATGAACATAACTGAACTAAAATGAAATTAACTCAAGATTACTACAGCTATATCTCATTCACGCATTAGTGATATATTGGAACAACTCATGAATAAAATATTGACTGTAATATTCGATGTAAGTAAATGACATAATTATGATGCAAGAGGATAAACTCATAAAACTGCCTAAGTTAAGAACAAAATAGAGTTAAAGGTCACTTATCTAGAAAATATGCACAAAGCCTTTCGGACAATAGGGGCCCTATACCATCAGATTGGCACACGAATCCTTAACTCCTTAAAGTTACTTCAGATCATGCATCAAAGTTATACTTCTTTCATTAAAGGAAAAAAACTCTCAGAAACAGAGTATCACAGTCTTTGAGAACTAACAACAAAAAATCAACTAACTGTTTCTCGGTTCACCGAGTTATTTTATAAGAAAATACATAACTGTCATTAAGTAGAAATAGGCATAGGTGTCCTTTATAATCAAAATCGAACTAGAAATCCTGTTGAGGACTCGTATTTTGCTGAAGACATCTACAAAGTCCTTATCCTTGTAGAAGTCTGCTTCTTGGTTTTGGCTTTGTCCACGTGCGTAACCACTTTCAGATTTTTCTCAACCTTCATGGAGGACAAGGAATGATGTAGGAGAGTTCTGGAATTTAACCATATGCGTCTTTCCCTCAAATGACACCTGTAACTTGTGTAAACATAAATATGGCTATAGAATATGCGACTAGCTACAGAATGACTGCATTCTGTAGCTAAGTCTGCTCAAAAATCACTATGACAACAAAACCACAAAAGTATAATAAGTCAGTCATTGCATGCATTCTTAAAGTGATTTTAATCATTCCTATTGATCTTTTAAGCCTATAAATAATAAAGGACAAATGGAATGAAGTGAAATTTGGTGAAAGGAAAGGACATCTTTAGGGCTCAACAATTCTTGCCAATCTTGCAAATTACACAGACCTAACATACTGGTGACCATACTGGGTAGATTATTGAGTAATAGAAAACTTCACAACTCAACTAACCCCTATTTCTAAATGAGTCAAGTGTCACCAAGACTAGTTATTGTTGATTTTGATGGTGAACAACAACCAAAACCTTGAAAATAAGTAAAAACCTTTCACCGGTGACTCCATTGGTATTCAGTAGCCCTGCTGACCCCTCTTGTTTTTTCCTAAAAACTCCACTGGTAAATTCTGAATGAATTACATCTTGTACATCCTTAAGACCTTATAAGACCTAGAAAATTTTATATTGGTATCTAAATAAATCATGGTGGTGGACCACAGAACATTTTACCTCCAAAAGAGCTAAAAATTTCCACCTGGCAACTCCACAACTCCCAAAATACCAAATGACTCCACTGGTAGAAGACTTTGAACTGGTTGACAGGATACAGTGACCTCTTTTCTGATTTACAAACATGGATTCAGATATAGACCCAAAAGAAAAACTATTGGCCAAGATGGAAAAAATGTTGTACATGTTTGGAAACATAATGGATAGGTATGAGGCTAATTTAAATATTGATGATCTAGAGCAGCCCATGCTTTTTCCAGATCAAGAACAAACTCAACCACTACAACACCTAGACAATGAGCAAGACATGTATAATGATCGAGACTTTGTAAAAGATGAGGATTGAGACTTTATAAAAGATGATGATCAAGAATTTATAGAAGATGATGAGCAAGGTTACAGAGAAAACAATGAAGAAGGTTGTCAAGAAAATTGTGACAGCATACCTCTATCTTGTATTGCACTGTTAAGAGATATTTATGAACAAAATGAAAATAATAATAGTGAGAAGTGCTTTGAGGAAACAATTAGCCACTTAGAAAATGCAGAATCTGATATGGAAAGAGAACCAACACATATAGGGACTCTCCCTCTATGTTAAAAGAGTGGCATCCTGATAATGTAAAAGAAACAACTCATCAGTCCTATATTCAAATTGAGTATCATAACAATCATGAAGAGTTGTTTGAAACAGAGGAAGATTAGGAAATAGTAGAAAAACCTCAAGGTTTCCCTGAAAGCACAAGTAAATATCCCCTAGGAGAGGCTCAAGAAGACATCCAGCCTCAAAACCAGTTAACACAAGAGAAAGAAGACTGTTTTATTTATGTTTATGATGAAAGAGAAATCTCTCCTTTGACAGAAGGAGTAATTGATCAAATACTAAACAAGCAGCTAGCCTCCAAACCCTCATTTGAACAAGATAATCATCAACATGGTGCCTATCCTAAAGAATTACAAAATGGCACTCAAAACAGAGAGGATAGTAGGGAAATTAATGATAAATCTAGAACTAGTCCTCTATGGAGTATGAATTTTGATGGGTCATGTAGTAAAACTAGTGCAGGTGTAGGAATATGGCTTTACAATACAGAAAACAATCATTCTGAAGGCCATTCATATAAATTGAATTTTCAATGCACAAGAAACATAGTAGAGTATGAGGCACTCCTTTTAGGGCTGCACTTATTGAAGAAATTAGGAGCCTAGAGGATAAAAGTTCATGGGAATGTAGAATTGGTAATTAGGCAAGTGAATGAGGGATGCATGGTTAAGCATCCTAGACTTAGAGCCTATAAGGATGATACCATGGATTTGTTAAAATCATTTGAAAAATTCCAACTTACCCTTGTTCCTAAAAACCAAAACATTTTTTACAGTGTATTAGCCCTTGTTGCTAGTACATGTTTGAAACCTTGTGAAAACAAACTATACACAATTCAGGAAAAATTTAGACCAGTTGTCCCAAAAAATCAAAAGTACTGGAAAGTCTTTGGGGGAGAAAAACAAATAGAAGACTGTCCTACTGAGGATATATCATCTTTTCAAGAAGAACCTTCTCCCATTGCTGATATCAATATGTCATCCAAAGAACCTGAATTTACATCAAAAACAAGCATAGAGTTAGAGAAACAAGAAATTTCACTACTTGTTGATTTGTAGGCGAAGGATGATGATGCTTCCAAGGAAAGTACTAAGGATGCAGTCCTCAAAGCTGATGTCTTAGAAGCAGACAATCTACCAATCATGGATGGCCAAAAAGAAGAGAGTTCTCATCTTTTCTTTGTTGATCCTATGGAATAATGTGTGGAGGTCCTAATTGGCTCAAATTCTCAAGCATGGATCTTTTGCAAGAGCCAAATACATAAGAAGTTATCACCTTATGTGATAGCCTTGGTTTTGAAAATTAATATTCAATATGTACTATGGTTACCTCTGAAAAAAAGCCATATTTTCTATTCCTTTTTATCACTACTCAACTGGCTACATTGGCACTATTGTATCATATAAAACATGTAAATATTTCAGAGTTAGACTAGGTTAGATAGGAAAGCAATAAAGCTCAGCCTTTGAGAATCTAGTTAGTTCTTTGTTTTCTTCATTTGAATTTGAGAAAAGAAAGAATACAAGAACGATAGAAAAAGAGAAAAATAGGGCAGAAATAAAACAAGAAAGGTACAACCCCATACCAAAAAATGAAAGGAAAAATCTGAAAGTGTGCAAGCATAAATGCCACTACCAAAAAGAGTAACGCTATTTAGTCATACGACCTAATCATGACTAGATAGATTTCAATTTACTGTTGATAGGTTGGTGAATCAGATTTTCCAAATTGTTTAATCCTGGCTTATCAATAGACTAGATTAGGATAGAGAGAAATGGCTCTAATTAGACCAAAATCTGAGCCAAAGAAAAAGAAAAGAATGGTTCTAATACACTGAAAACTTGAACCAAGAGAAAAGAAAAAGATGACTCAAAACAGATCCAAATCCAAGTCATAAGAAGAATGAAGGATATTTTTAAAATCTTAGATCTTAAGCCTTCAAGTTTTGTTTTAAATTTTCTGCAAATAAAGTCTATGTGAAGCATGTACATACAACCATAGAAACCATAGTAGGTCAAATAGTTTAACCCTGACTTTGCTGTGTTTTAATTTTCTGTTTTAAAAAATAGAGAATAAAATCTGTCAAACAGCTTAATCCTGACAAATAGTAGCTTAGGTAGAGAATTTATGAGTTCAACAATTTAATCTGAACTCATGGAAGAAATAAGGCTATGATTTAGATTATTTTTTCCTATTTTCAAAAGAAAGAAATGTTGATGTTAAAGGTTTGCAAGTCCAAGTGCACCTTATGAAGAAAAAATGTTAGGAAAAGTAGGCTGTGTAGGTAGTTGTTTGGGAAATAAATCATTTTGTTTGATATATGTATTGATCATCTTTTAAAGTAGCATGATCAAAGATCTTTTAAAGTAGCATGATCAAAGAAGAAGTAGGTTTTCAATGGATACAGCACAAGTATGCATTCCAGAGATAAAATTCTGAAGTTCTTGACACCTCCAAAGAGCTGCCATCCCCAATTGGAGCCGTTATTAGCCATCAGTAAATTTTGTCACAGCAAATGATGGCTAAAACAGGTCTTGAGCCTTCAAGAGATTATTTTCATAGAAAATTACTCATTCTTGAAGCATTATGGTTTTTTCTATAAAAAAAATCTTCATTGTTGTTCCTTCACTATTGTTCCTTCGCTGTTGTTCCTTCACTATTGTTCCTTCGCTGATGTTCCTTCCCTGCTGTTCCTTCGTTGTTGTTCCTTTGCTGTTGTTCCTTTTCTGTTGTTCCTTCGCTGCTATTCCTTCGCTTTTTCTACCCATAAAAAATATTTTTTCCTTTGTATTTATCCATAACTGGATTTTTATGTTTTAACACTGAAAACCAAAATTTTCCCGACCTAAAAGCCTTCCCGCTACACGACAAAAAAGGTGACATCACCCCAGCCCCACCACATGTTTCCACCACACATATTTCTATTTTTAGCACTCATCCATGACCGTTGATCTTCGGCCCGAAGATCTAACGATCCCAAACACATTTCACGTTCATTTCACCAATAAAACCAACCACTCGTTTTCGACGTGAAATAGGCAGTTTTTGCTTGGACGCGTGTCAATCAAAGACCTGTATCGCATTCATTCCCAACTAAATCACTTACCACTCATTCCGTGCTCAAAAACCATTCATGGTTTTCCGAAACAACCTATCCACTATTTCGCTCCAATATTCAAATTAAACCCTGTTTTCACAGGTTTTGTCCGCATAACCTCCTCCGCATGAAATTTCTCCACCTCACTGCTCCATTCGCCCCCCGCCCAGCCTCTGAAAGTAGTTTAACCCAATACGCGCATGATTTTATGTAATAGTTTGTTTATTTTGCAGGTTTCATGGTGGATGAGCTGTAAAGTCATCCCACAGTCACGATAAAGTAACAAGGGGTCAAGGATGACGATCCTTAGGCCAAAATCACGAAGAAACGGATTCCGCAGGTTCAAAATCATGGTTTGACCAGTGCCTCATGAGCATTGGTTATACAATGAAAGTCTCGGTGCGCCAAAGACACCTGTACATTAACAAAGGAAATAGAAGAAGAATAGTGAAAGATAGTGGAGATTAAAGTTAAAGGTTAAAGTTAAAAAACCAAATATTTAAAGACTTAATCGATGATTTACAAAGATAAAGACACAGTGAATAAAGCAGAGAAATGATTAAAGGATAAAACAGTCAGCATAAAAGGTTTAAAGGCCCAAAGATGATTATAGAAGTCCAAAAGCAATAACAAGGGTTTAAAGCAACAAAGAGAGACAGATCAGTCAAGAAAGCCTCCAAATGCCACATCAGTGAGGTAATTAATCCTAAAAATACCACCTACCAGCTAATTTGCCTCAAAAGAATACACAGTTAATGCACAGTCAGAGATATTTTCCAAAAGACAACTCAGAAGTAATTTCCAGCTACCAAAAAATCCTCAAAGTCAACAAAAGTGACTAAAGTTGATGAAACTTAATGCAAAACTCAATTAACAGAGTTAAAAACATTAGATAATTTCTCCATTTAGCCCTTGAAACGCCGAGAAGCACTCATTCTATATTAATTGAACAAATAACCCTTTCTTTAACTCCACCTCCTCATTCTTCTATAAATACTTCTCTAGAAGACAATATTTTTGTTGGGTTTTGAATACTTATCAAGTGTAAATAGTTGTTGAGGTTGTTGAAGCTCGGTTTTGTAATTGAAGAAAGATAGGCTGAGATGAGAAGTTTGAAGCTGTAAAGACCCACTGGACTTGAAGATTGTAACTGGTTTGAACATCATAATACAAGCTGATTTATGGGATCCTGGTCTATATCAATGGTGATGTGTTTGTTACTGTAATTGTTGTTTTCTTATGTTTTCCATAATGTCCACTTTTTCTAATAAAGATCAACAAATATAGATTAGGATTTACTGTAAGAGTACCCTATTTCTCACTGATAAATCTTTATCTTAATTTTTTCTTCTAATTGTGTTTTTTAGGATAATTTAATAGAGTATAACCATTAAATTGTTGGTGATCCCATGTTGCCTGAGTATAACGTGAGATATTTTCTTTGAAATTTTCCTAAGGAGTATGCTGAAAGCAGGCTAGGTTAAAATTCTTTACCTGATCTTAGGCTACTTTTTATTGTTTATCTTAAATGTTTTCCTTTGAGAATATGCTGAAAGCAGACTAGGTTAAAAGTCCTTATTTGATCTTAAGTTATTTCTTTGTTTTAAACTGTTTTCCTTGAGAATATGCTGAAAGCAGGCTAAGTTAAAAAAATTTACTTGATCTTAGGCTATTCTTTGTTTTCCCCTAAGAGCATCTTGAAAGCAGGATAGATTCAACGTTCTTACTTGATCTTAAGCTGCCCTTTGTTTTTCTTATATGTTTTCTTCTTTCGCCACTTCTTGATGTTTCATACCATAACTCAATCTAAAAAGATCCTCTAATATATATGACTTGCCCCATAGACCACTCTTGGAACTTGTTGTGCGATTAAATCCTTTTGTGACTCCATAGCCCAATGGATTGATACTGTTTCTTACTTATCTTATCATCTAAACCATTCTCTCAACCTGCTCACACCTTTACCCTTCAAAATACTCCCTTCATTTTGATGATATCTCACCCAACTAAAAACAAACAAAACCCTTATACTTCATAACTAGCCTAATATCGTAAACAAAGCATAAAGATCATATCTTTAGAAAACACATATATAGAGAGATCCCTCTCTGAATCTAGGAGGGCTAGATCCTAGGATTCCAAAGTGGTTTTGATGTAGGCTCTACAGCATTTGTTTTTGCTAATCTTGCAAATTACAGAGACCTAACATTCTGAACCCCACTGGAAGAGATCATGACGTTAAAGCATCGGTTGTACTCTTTCTTCTACTCATTAATATACATTACTACTGTTTGGTTCCACTATTGTGTTATAATGTTTATTTGATACGATATGTTTAGCCCTATTTGACTGGATAATAGTTGTGAGTGAAACTACGCTGCTATTTATTGTTCTTGTTCTTTGTTTTATGTGCAGGTATTTGGGCGTGACAACGAACGGATCGTGACTTGTTAAGGCAGGGGCGAGAGACCACTACTCTTTCTGCAACATCAATAGCATTGGATTCAAGGTAGGTCAATCTACCATGTATTTTGTTCATTCATTAACTAGGAAGCAACACTTTAGTGTGTCCTTTTGTTACTAGACCCAACATAGGGCTAAAGGGATCGTCTCTGTCCGCAGAGAGGATTTACCTTCATAAAAAATTGGCGACTCTGTTGGGGAATAGTGCGAGTTTTTTGTGTCATCCTGTTGGGTCGATTTCCATTATTGGTTTAGTTATCTATCTTTTTTCTATTTTTTTTGCTGAGTTTCCATTCTCTGTTCAGCTCCAGAGAGTCAAGGTTGACTTCTGCTCATTAGGTTATGGTTTTTCCTCTTTTTCCCATAGGTTTCCAGCTTGGCACATTTTTTTTCTGGACAGTCATGCTGATTGGCACATGTCATTGTTTTAGCACTTGCGCCAACCTCTGTATGGCGCAAATTACAGCCTTACAGTCGCGCCCATCCCTATAGGTTTTGGATTGACCCCCCTAATGCGTTTTTTGATCATTTTTTCTTGCCTATGGGTTATTTTTTAGTGTGTTTAAGCCTTTGGAGACTATGTAGACTAGTGTAGACTTGTTTCCCTCAGTCGTTTGTCCGTTGTCTTATCGGTGTCAGTTAAGACCTTAGGGTTTCTAGGTGTTCTTGCACACCGAGCCTTATGTTCGAGAATGAGTCTCTTTGATTGTTGTTAGTCTCGTTTTGGGTTTTTAGATTGAGTTTTCTTCATCCTTTTGTTTTGTTGTTTGAATGTTCTTTTCATTTTTTCGATTAGTCCTTCTTCTTCAACACTTTGAGCATCGATTGTTTTGCTTGTTTGGATCGTTTTGAGAACTCTCTTTCTCGTTTGAAAGCTTGCTCCATTAGCTTGCATGTTTTTGTGTCTGTTCGCTTTGGTTGAGTCATTCAATTTCACAACTTTACATTCGCAAAACTAAAACTAGTGTTTATTTTGTTTTCCATTGAATTAGTACAATGTGTGCTTCATTTCATTGAAAAAATCAAAAAAAAAAACTTTTCACTCTTTTGTTGCATTGAAAATGAAATGTTCCTTTGCATAAACTAGCATTTCTCAATCTAGGAAGGAATTTCGTTTTCGCTTGATTTCATCAAGAGCATTAGAAGTTTCTTCACATATTTTTATTGCTTGATTTCTTAAAAGATTTATTTCCTTCTTCTAGCTAGCATTCATCGAATTGAAATGATATTCTTTTGCATATAGCTTGCATTTAGGAAGTTGAGCTCCACATTCGATAGGGCCTATAATTGAAACATAATTCAAGATTAACTTTAAAATTTACTCAATGAACCTAAGGAAACATTGGAACCTAATGAAAATTTTCTAATAGTCTAGGCTAGAGATGTGTTCCGACGTCTTAAAACCTAGTAGCTGCCGCTCGCCTTTTGGCTTCAGCAACACTAGTACAGACTTGTGCTCCCCGTACCGTCGCGTATATAAAGGGAGACCCCTCTAGGTTGCAATCGTTTATCCATTGGAAGCCGAGTCTGCCGCTTGGTAACCGTGATACACCGAACACAAAATTCGGGGATACTACCTGCACGTACATCAATTCCTTGGTCATTTCTGTTTCATTTGATCACCAAGGTGTATATGGCAGTTCATGGAAACCTGGATCACCCTTTTTCTTAGAATTCCTGAGAAGTCATTTCGATATTTTCGTGACTCTTTAAATAAGATAAGAGATCATCGAGCACTTGTCCTTTCACGCTCGTTTCAAATTGAAAGTGACTAGAGTCATCTTTTGTATATTTCTTGACTCTTAAAACATGAAACAACAAATTTTGGTTTCAGTGTTATAAAATTAATCACCTACGATTAGACACCAATTAAAATTTGTTATTTGGTCTGATTGATTTCCTTGGTTCTTGATTTTTGGCACTTTCAATTGGTTATCTCTTTTCCTTCTTGTTCTGATCTACAGCCAAAGTGGCAGAACATCCAGTTTCGTCATCCTCACTACCTCTTAGTGGTGGATCTTTTTCAGACGCTTCTTTTGAAACTCTTGAATCCACTAGATCTGTCGAGTTCTTGCAGCCCATTCTACCGTCTATCCTGCCCCTTGCTACTCGATCTCTGCTTGACGAGCCAGTTGAGTTCAATTGGCCTCCTTCAAGTGCTTGGTCTGGTTTTTGGGAAGAAGGGGAATTTCCTCCTCTTACGTTAGGATCACATTCTGTTGCTACTGTGGTACCTCTTAGTCCCCGTAGTCTTTTTGAAGATCTTATGGAAGACTCAGATATGGATTCTTCCAGTCCTATTGGCAATGACAGAATGCTTGTATCCACAGGAGAATATAAACTCTTTCTTGAAGATATTTCTCATGCCTCTGTCCAATCTTCTTCGCCTTCGGTATGGCTGGCTATAGGTCTCTGAGTCATATTATGTCTGGTGTTGCGTCCATTGCACAATCCAGCACAGTAACTCCTCCTCGGAGTTCGGTCCAATCTTCGTCAGTACCGTTACCCTTGGCATCAAATCCGTAGATTACTGTTACGTCTGTTCCAGTCCAACCTACAGTCTGTGTGGCTTCTAGTTCAGTTTCCACTACCCTTGTGATTCTTGGCAGTTTCACTTTTGAAGAAAACATGTTAGTTGTTCAACAACATCATTCTCAAGGTTCTCAACAACACCCTCCTCCTATAGATCCTCTTTTTCTACTATGATGCTGTTGGTAATACCATATATGTATATCCACACCATTATGATGAGTGTGGGAATCCAGTTTATATGCCTCCTATAGATCCTTATTAGGCCGTTTTTAATCCTTATCACTCTGTAACTCATTTGGGACCTAATTTGCCTGTGCAACCCTCTGGATTACAAGGACAACCCTCACAGGGACAACCTTCAGCTCAGCAGGGCCCTGATTTTGGTCCACAGGGACAACCTAATGGTCTACAAGGCCAAACTTTACAAGGAAAACCTTTGGTCCAACATGGAAAACCCTCTGGTCTCTTGGGTCAACCTATAGTTCAACCAGGATCATCTTTTGGTCCCGGGGGGGAAGTTTATCCATCACAAGGACAACACTATGGTCCTTCTTCAGGTCAACCTGGTCATTAGGGACATCCTAGCCCGTCTCAACCATCAGGCCAACCTTTACCACAAAGTCAACATGGTAGCCCTCAACAACTGGTTCAACCAGCTTAGCAACCATTGCAACCTTCCCACCAGCAGATTCCTTCGTTTCCGTAGCTGGTTTTACTTGTTTATCCTGCTCAGAAGCCTCCTTGACCTGCTCCACAAGGTCAACCTATGCGACCGCAGGGCGCTTATTACCCTCAAGCTTCACATCAACTGGTATATAGTGCACCCCAAACTTCATACCCTCAAAATCAACCAGTATATAGTGCACCCCAGATTTTGTACCCTCAAAATCAACCTGTGTATCAGCAACCTCAAATTCATACCTACATTCCGCAACAAAATCCTTACGCTACTCAGCAAGTACTTCAATGGTCTGCTTCGACTCAATATCTTGGTCCTCAATCCCAATATCAATCGAATTATCCTATTTTTAATCCCTGCGATCCAAATTATTCAGGACAGAATAAATGCAGACAGAATCTCATTCAGACTGGGTGGAATGTACATATAGGTCCTTATCAAAGACCTCCAATGACTTTCAATACTCAGTTACCGTTTCTTGCTACGTTGGAATTATCCGATGTGTCGAAGTTGAAAAATGATCCTATTCTTCATAATCCATATTGGCCTCCGGTTCTAACCAAGATTCCTGGTGACTGTCCTAAATTTGAGGGTAAACCTGGTGAAGACCCCCAAATGCATATTATGACATACCACTTATGGTGTTCTTATAATTCTTGGGTTGACAATTCTATTCATCTTCGTCTTTTCCAGCAGACTCTTACTGGTGTCGTTGCAAAGTGGTACATTGAGCTGTCTCGTGGAGTTTTCCAAGATTTCAATTATTTGGCCATGGCGTTCCTTACACATTTTCAGTTACCAATCCGCTATGAGACCGGGACACATCTTCTCACTTCATTGAAACAAGACTGAGCTACTCATATCTTGTATCATATTCATGAGTGGCGGCGTCGTTGTCGCATGATCAAATTTGAGATACCTGATCAGCTTCTGACTCATTGATTCACTACCTCCTTTGTCAATCAGATTGCCAAAGACATAGCTATGGGGGCATGTGTAACCAAGGAACAAGCCATTTCTTACGCCCAGTACCTTGATCTCGTGTATTCTCAGTCTGGCAGCATTGTACGATATCTTGCCTGATGCTCCTCGACCTCAAACCTCTAAACCACCAGTGACTCCATCCGTTGATGCTATTATTGGTTTTGTATCACAGACTTCTCAGAAGTCTCCTTCATCTAACTCTCGGAAGCAGAAGTCTACTTCTTCCAATAATGTAGCTTCTCAGTCAAATTTGAATTCTGGCATACCCACAGAAGTGAATGTTGTTCAGGCCAATCCTACAGATAACACTTCCAAAGGTAAGAAGAAGGGTAAAGGTAAGGCCAAAGCCGATACCCTGAAACAGGATTCTCCAAAACCTCATTCTGCTGATAGTTCTCAACATAAACTGAAGTATCCATGTTTGATTTGTGATGATGAGCACTTCACCAAGGACTATCCTTGACGGTCTGAAGTGATTCAATTGCTCAAAAGAACCCAAGGAGCTCCGGCCATTCTTAAAGAACCCTTCCCTCAGCAGAATCAGATGGTAGAGCACCCTCAGTCCTCTGCTCCATCTAGTTCGCAAGTGTTCATGATGAACGGTTCTACACCTGTTTCTATTGCTACTCAATCGAAAGATTATTCTGGTTTGCGTCAGACAGTGGTGAAAGAGATTGTTGATGGTCCTCCTCCCCCTCCTATTTCTGGTCCTCTTGAGATTGAACGGCCTAACATTGAATCCTTTGTGCGACCACCTTCCAAAGGTGTACTACATAAGTCTTTGTATAATCCCAACACCCGTGCCACTCAGAATTACAGTATTATTGAATATTTGGCTCAGGCACCATCCGCAATGTCTACGTTAGAAGTACTTCAAAGTTGTCCTTCGCAATGGAAAGCTTTACTATCTACGATAGGTGGGATTGATCTTGCCGATACTAGTTTGCTTGCTTTCGATTTAAGTAATTTCGTCCTGCGACTCCCACACCAAATTGCGCTTATCATTCAAGTTGGTATTAATGGTTTGAATATTCACCGGGCTGTCATGGACGAGGGTGCATCTACTTGTGTTATGTCATCTACTTGTTGGAAATCCATTGGTTCTCCAGCTCTTACTTCATCACCCAATTTCCTTGAAGCATTTGATGGAAGAGAATCTAAACCTCTTGGTGTTCTCGCTAGTTTACCGATCACATTAAAAGGGAAGATGGTCAATGTCAAGGTCAAAGTCGTTGATGAAAAACTCAATTATAATCTTCTCCTCGGTCGCAGTTGGACTCATGCCATGTTGTGCATTCCATCCACTCTCTTTCGTGTTTTGAAATTTCTGCACGAAGGAAAGATTATTACTGTTGATCAGTTGTCTTTTTTCACTTATTATTTTGAAAACAACGTTCCATATGTGGACAAGATTCCTACTCCTTACGAGAGTGTCGGGCAAGGCCTTTTCAAGGATTCTGCCCTCATGGATGTTTTTCCTCTTCCACCACCAAATACTATTCAGGTCAATATGATTTCTTGAACCGATGACCCCTGGGTTATCCTTGCTCCTGAACAAATCGATTTTTTCAGAAATTCGATGCCCTTGAGTCTGATTGAAATTGATTATTGTGAACTCATTGCTGCATCAGATTCTAATTCTAATTCTTCTCCTTCGAGCGTAACTCTAGACATCTATTCTTAATCCCCTTGGCTTGGTGATTTTGATTCACCAGATACTTTGAAAGAAGTGTTTCCTTTTCATGAGGCTATCTTGGAAAATTTGTCTCTCGACGATCTACCGTGGGATGATGGTCATCATCGTTCCTTGATTTTACCAAACCTCGGGGCCATGTCTACCTGTCTTGAGCGTTTTTCCTCTCAGTTTCCTTCTCCTCTACTTCAAACACCTGTTCAGGTCCATGATATTTTTTCACAAGGTAACTTGAGTAACATCACTAAGACAATGACTATCGAAATTTCCATTAAACCGGGAATCATCGAGAACATCCATATTGGAGTTACTTGCTCTTCGGATGAAGTGAAAGTATATACTATCCTTTTCCATGAATTCTGTGATGTATTTGCATGGTCCTACGAAGAAATGCCCGGTATTGATCCTAGCATCGTGGTACATGAGATTCCTACTTACCCTTGTTCAAAACCTATTCATCACCGTCTTCATCCGGTGCATCCTAGGAAAGCCGCTGCCATTAAGGCTGAAGTGGAAAAGATTCTCAAAGCTAGTTTCAATTATCCGATTCCATTGACAAAATGGGTTTCTAATATTGTTCCTGTAGATAAGAAACATGGTACTATTCGTGTTTGTGTTGACTATCATGATATCAATCGAGCTTGTCCTAAGGATAATTATCCTACTCCTTTCATCAATCAAATCATTGACGACTGTGCTGGGAGCGAGATTTTTTCCCTTATGGATGGTTTTTCAGGCTATAATTATATCAATATTCTCCCGACTGATCAACACAAGACTGCGTTTATTTGTCCTTGGGTTACCTTCGCATATAAGAACCTTCCCTTTGGTTTGAAGAATTCTGGAGCCACATTTCAGCACGCGATGTCTTATGGCTTTCATAATATTCATCACATCGTTCAACCTTATCTGGATGACCTTCCAGCTCATTCAGCTAAGCGTAGAGACCATTCTGACCATCTTCGTCAGATTTTTCTTCGTTGTAGAAACTATAACATTTGGCTTAATCGACACAAGTGTGTCTTCTGCGTTGATTTCGGTAGACTCTTAGGGTTTATCGTTTCTAAAGACGGAATTCGCCTGGATCCTCTCAAGGTTAAGGCCATTATCAATCTCCCCTCTCCTTCCTCATTACATCGGTTACAGAGTTTACAAGGGAAAGTGAATTTTCTTCATCGTTTTATACCTAACTATGCCAAAGTAGCTAAAGGATTCACACGATTGTTAAAGTAGGGCATTCCTTTTTACTGGGATGAGATCACTCAGAATTCTTTCGATGTGTTGAAAACATTATTGGTCAATGCTCCTCTCCTCCGCCCTCCAGATTATCATCGTGATTTTTCCCTTTATTTGGTTGCCTCTTTCAACACGATTTCCATGGTTTTGGTACAAGATGATGATGACGATCATGAGCATATTATTTATTACTTGTATCGTAACCTTCTCTACACTGAAACACATTATGCTTACATCGAGAAGTTAGCATTGGCTGCTGTTCAAGTTGTTCAACATTTTCATCATTATATTCTTTTGTGTATAGTGACAGTGATTTCTGAGTGCAACCCCATGACCTACATATTGTCTTGAAAATTGTTGGGGGTAAATACTCAAGTGGACTTTCATCCTCCAAGAGTTTGATTTGGAATTTACTACTGCCAAATATAAGAAGTCATTGGTCTTTGTTGATTTACTTTGTTCTCTCCCTTCCGACTCTGCTCCTTCTCATTCTGAGGAATTCATCCTAGACGATTTTATTTTCTTGATTAGCACCCTCGATCCTTGGTATGGTGATATCATCATTTATCTCCAAAATTCATCTTTTAGATCTGAGTTGACAAAGGATGCCTGCTAACACATCCGCCATCAGTCACAACCTTATCGTATCGTTGGAGATAATCTCTATCGTATTGGAGTCGATTCCATACTCCGGCAATGTTTGACTCTCGAGGAAGCTGAGAAAGCTCTGAATGATTGTCATAGTGGCACCTATGGCGGTCACATGTCTGGTTATGCTACTGCATAGAAAATTCTCCGTGCTCGTTATTTTTGGCCTTCTATTTTCAAAGATTGTATTATCGCAGTTCGTAAATGCCATGATTGCCAAATTTATCAACGCAATTTGTATGCGCCACCTATTCCTCTTCATCCTGTCATTACCATTGGTCCCTTTGTGAAATGGGGCATCAATTTTATGATGTGTAACCCTCACTCAGCCAAGGGGCATTCTTATATTATCATAGCCGTGGACTACTTCACCAAATGGGTCGAAGTAATGCCTACACTTGCCACTGACGGTAAGATAGCTGCTCAGTTCATATCCAATCATATTATTGCTAAGTTTGGTGTCCCTCAAGCCATCGTTACCGATCATGGTTCCAATTTTTGGCATTATATGGTGGCGAAATTGACTTCTAAGTTGGGTCTGCATCACGATAGCTCAACGTCGTACTACCCTTAAGCCAATGGACAAGTTGAAGCTGTGAACAAAGTTCTTGTCACAATGCTTCAACGTATGATTGGGATCCACAAATCAAATTGGCATATCATGTTATTTTCGGCTCTTTGGGCATATCGAACCTCAGTAAAGAACGCAACCGGATTTACTCCTTTTCAGTTGGTTTATGGCCTGGAAGCTACTCTCCCGATTGAATGTGAAATACCTTCGCTCAAGTTGTATGTTGAATTATTTCTGAATACTTCGCCAGAAGAAGAGCGTCTCCTTTATTTAGAAAGGCTGGATGAAACCCATCGCTCTGCTGCTCTCGTTATTGAAGCACAGAAAAATCAGGTCAAAGCTCATTTTGATCAATCAGTTTCCCCTCGTTCTTTTGTTGAAGGAGATCTCGTCCTCCTATATGACCAAGCTCGTGATAAGCTGGGGGCAGGAAAATTTCAACCTATGTGGCATGGGCCCTACATCATCAAATGTGTGTTGCAGAATGGGGCCTATGAGCTAATTGACTACGAAGGTCATCCTCTTGAACAGCCCAAAAATGGGTTGTATCTCAAAAAATATTATGCGTGAGTCATTCATGCGGAATAGGTGTACATAGGTGTTGTTTTCATTTTTGTACATGTTTTCTGGTTTGGTGTGATTTGTGAACATTTTCCTACTTATTGGGTCTTGCTTATTGTGCATATGTTTATTACCCCTTATGTCGGTTTCATGGATGGTGCTTCCCGCAGTACCAAGAATTTGTCTTCGGCAGCCTAGGTAATCTATGATCCTACTGGGGAGTTGATAGACCTGGAAGGTATTTGTCTAGGGCGAGCTACAAACAATGTCATTGAATATAGTGATGTCATTGAGCTATTAGCTGAGGCAATCAACCTTGGTATACACACGTTGCTTGTACATCTATATTCACAGCTTGTTGTTCTGCAACTCAATAATTATTATTCAGTTAGAAATTTGCACATTCTGAGATTATATTTACGTATTTTTTTGTTGGAAATACATTTTGATTTTATTACCTATCAACATATTCCTAGACGAATGAACACATTAACTGATATAGTGGCTAACATTGTATTGGATAGACATTTGCATCATTTGTAAAAGCATCATCATATGTAAGAGATCCATGTAGGGAAATAGGTGTATATATATATCACATGTTTGCAAACTGTGTGCATCATAACGTCAAAAAATATATGTATGTTTCTGTTACATCCTGAGACATCATGTCTTGCAAAATATGTAGATAAAATAAACCTAGGTGTCTAATCAACATGATGCTCGTGATAACATGTCAAGGCCTGTACCAGCCGCCTCAGCAAGAAGTGAATTTGGCTAGGCACCCCTATGGTATGTCTCTGGTAGGCACGAGGAACATCATCAAAACATGCATAACCGAGACTCCTCGGGTGATCCCCTCCAGGTTGCACACTATCTCATATTCCTTGCTTCCCTCACCTTGAGGGTCGAAATCACGAGGGATTCGCCTTGCTATCGGTGACATGCCGGCAGGTCTCTCTGGGCCAACATCTACATCACATGGATTTAATGTCAGAACGTGCATAAATAAATAAAAATAATAATACTCATAAAAATTAAAAAATGAGTCTCACCCAAATCTTCATCCCAATATTCTCCCTCTGGGAGTGGGAGGTCTGGATCATCAGTAAAGTTCGTACTAGAGTAGGGCCATTCCTCCACGACAATCAACTTTCGACGAAGCCAATCAAATAATTCTGGCCTCTAGGACATCTGTTGGCCACCCCCTGCCCTTGGCATCAGAGCTACCCATCGAGCCATCCATGGTCCTCTCACTGGTGGTATCGGGACTATGACCTCCTATCGCTGAAAAATGGGTAATCGTTCCAAGAAGAACGATACTAGAAAAGATCCATATCCAATTTTTTTTTAGTTTGGTCTTCTTTCATTTGGTTAGTTGACATTTCATTTTTATGGTCACAGCCTCTACCCAGTTGTAGATGGTCGGCGCCCTGTAGTCTACAGCAAGAAGTAATTGTGTCTTTGTTGCTTCATGTGGTGCTTTTGATCCTGCAGCCCGTGTGATGGCATGCAATACCACGCGTAGTGTCAAATCTAAGATAGTTTGTATATCAACTTTCCCACTACCTGATCCCTTCCGTGCTCCTCAACATACCCTGTTTATCACCATGGCCATGTTTTCCATGCAGGGCCGGGTGCCAGTTAGGAGTGGTGCTACACCTCTCCGCGATAATCCTATGATGAAGTACACATCAGAGACATCAATTTCAAGTTCTTCATCTCGTAGGATGAACTTCTCTTGATTTTCGTCCCATATACTAATCAGATACTGTAGTAATTCTTGTTGGGCTCGAAGACATGGTGTTAGGAAGAATTTTTTCAAACCACAGTTTCTGAGGGCTTCCATAACTCCCTCATTTCCATGCCTAGCTCATCTTCTTCACTATGTTCCCGTTCTTTCCATTCAATGACCATTTTGCCTCTTTCTAGCTGTAAACACACACATATGAGTGGTATTAGTCAATTTAAACCCTTAAATTTGTAAACAATTAGGGTATTTGATGCATATTTTTTTCTAGAAATGGTTTGCGTCGTTGGCGCGACTATTTCCAAAACAGTCGTGCCAATGGGCACGCCCTAGTGTTAAAAATCAGGCATTTGGCACGAATTCATGCCCGAAACCTGCGCCAAGCGCGCAACCCTAATTTTTACATTTCCTCCCCCAAAATTTGAAATTGACAATTGCAGGAAGCAAGAAATACCTTAAAATGACAAGAAAGATCTCAGCTCTTACCTGGAAATGACGAATTTGTGATTGATCTACTCGATTGGCTGCTATCATCGCCGCAAGATTGCACAGTAAAATGGGTAACTATTGCTCCACAAGAGGTAAAAAGTGAAAAGTAATTATTTTTACCATTTTTGGCATTTTATAACTTTTTCACAACCCGAATTAGGTTTTAAACCATGTTTTTTGATTATTTTATTATATTATTTTCGAAAAATGGGTTTTACACATGTCTCTTGTGCAGCAATAGGTTTTCATGCGACAATGATGAAGTAACGAGTTATATTTTATAATTTTTCGGACTCGGTAAAAACACGAAAAATTCACTACTGGAGTCACCTTTTAGCTCTTTTCTGACTCTCTAAAATTGAAAATATTTTTGAGATTCTTGTCATTTTGAACTCATTAAATGGATACAAAACGATATCTACCTAGTATATGTTTAACCCTTTTTCGGGCTGGGATAGATTATTTACGAAAAAGGAATACCTTAGCCTATTGCGACTAAGAGGTTCTCTCAGACACAGTTTTCTACCTTTTCGGATCTGTGAGACTACTTACGAAAAGGGACTGTTGGAGTTTTCTTTTCTGCCTTCTTTTCAAACTCTCTAAACATGAAAACATGTTGAGTTCTCCCTTTTTCAGACTCATTAAACCCTGATGACATCAGACTTCGTCACCATGACGTTATTTCGAGTTCCTCCTTCCTAGGGCTCGTAAAATGTACTAAGTTGGATTTGTCCAAAGGACAAACTTACATTACAAGCATATGCTATCCCCTTCAAGCTTTTTTAAAAAATAATTGGGGTACTCGCCAGAAATGGTGGGGGAAAATGGAACCAAGTTTTAGTTATGCTGGCAGTATGTTGCTCTTGAACATGGCACTTGTCTGCATTCGTGTCAGGTTGGGGACATCTCATTTCGTCATTTTTGCCTCCATGGGTTCGAGTAATCTATTTTGACCTCTCATCTACTCTTTTCCACGTCATCATGACCTCAGATCCTTTGATTTCAAATACTTCCAAATCCAGTGTCGTGCTACTGATATGTTCAAGAGAAGTTTTCCTTTACAGTTGTCAACCTTCCTCTGATCTCCTGTTGGTCCTGATCCATTTTCATCATGTTCCTATATCTCATGTCGATGATGTGGGAAACATTATGGCCCTCCTTCAACCAGGTCACTTCTTATCGACTTCAGCTCATTATCCAAGAATTTGATCTAGAGACTCCCTTATGGTACCTTGGAGCCTGCATGCCTCAATGGCAGTTTTTTCACATTCGACGCAAGGTTCACATCATTGGCCTTCGATCGAGTGATTCTGTGAATGTTTGACGTCAGATCACTTTTCACATTTTGTAGATTGTACCTTTTGTACCTTGAGGGCCATCGTCATCATTGGTGGTTTCTCTCGCATCTGTTAACAGCTTTCATCATTGGCTAGTAATCAGATGATTTTCCTGCATGTTGGACTTCAACTCATACATTTGCATGCTCGAAATTGTACTTTTTCGGGTCGAGATTGTAATATTCCTAAATTAGCTTACAGCTAATAGCAATATAAATTTTGCCTTTTTAAATATAGATGGATGAATAAATGGGCAAGGAGGCTCATAATTTTCTCAAGTATGAATAAAAATCCCTCATAGTGTGATAAGGGATCATAAAATAACCAGATCAAGCATCCACATGTGTGAACAATGTCTAAACTATGTGGACAAGGTCAAGTTTGACCAAGTCAACAACATTTATTCTCAAAAAGTGGATCCTAAATAAAGACAGCTCAATGTGAATGAAAATCAAACTATCTAGAAAAAATGAAGACACCTTGAGTGTGAAAGAGGTTGATCACTTGACCAAGTCAACCATGACTATATCTACAGCGTAGTCTAGATGCATTGGACCTCCTTGAGGGACAACAAAGTTCTAGAAGAATATTCTACATGTGAAAGGAGCTAAACTAATGAAGTGGTTTAGGGTTTTGACAAGACTCCAATCTTATAAAAGGAAGAGGAGAGCAGCATGAAGTGGTTGTTGAAGATTATTATTTTCTGAAGGTATTGTCTAATAAGACATCCCTCATTGGGGGTTTTCCTGTTTAGGAATCCCACCTCCTTCCTTGAGCAGCTCTTGGAGGAGACTTGTTCCATCTTGTCCACTATCAGGCTTGGGCCAAGCTTCACCTTACACCTACAGTGATGATCCTGTTGAGGGTTGGGTTGTCCTTGTGATTTGCAGCAAGTGGAAGACACTAGATCTACTCAAATCTAGATTTTACTAGTGCCTCTTCTCAGTGAGTGTGTCTTTTAACCTCCTAGAAGAGTTCATTAGCTTATTAAGCTTCAGATCCAAACCTTGGCATCAGGCCAAATCATTCTCAGATCCTGCAGTGCAGTTCCTCTCCCTAGACTACGTTATTTGTAAAGGAAAAGTTGATGGGTGTTTTGTCTGCATTTTGGAGGAGAGATCTCTGGTGTTGAGGAGATTTCCTTGCACTGTGGTGATCCATGGATTGGCCATCCAATCCATGTTAGTTTCAGATCTGATCTACTGTACTATTATATGATTCAGTAATTTTTGAATATTTCTGCAAATTTGTAACTCTAGATCTCAGATCTACTCTCTGTGCTTCATGATTTGCACAAAACCCCAAGGGGAATGTATAGATGAGCTCTTATTGTACACAGATCTGAATTAGATATACATTTTTATGTATAGATCTGTTCTAGATCTGAGTGATAATATACTACTGCTTCAGCCCCAATAAAATAACACTATTGAGTTTATGCAGATTTTCTCTATGGCTGTAGCACCTCATTTCTGAGTATTTCTCATGTATTGTCTTATTATTTCTCTTGTAAAATGTATGGGATGTAATATAAATCTGATTTGTTGTTATACATATGATATTTAAACCTCCATATCAGCCTACTACTTTGCTTCAGTGAATCTACGTTATTTCTTAAGTAGTTCCTTGCATATAGCTGCAACCCCTCTCTTTGGGTGTTTTCCAGCTAGACTAGTTTGTGGGAGATCTGTTTAACCCACCTAGTTTGATTTGTTTTTTCCCTCCTTTTGAATTTAGATCTTAGATTAGCTAATCTCCAGGAGCTGCAAACTCATTTCAGTGCACAAAATTCTCAGGAGTGTGTTATTTCAACAGGCTTGTTGTGTGATTCCCATTTTGGGATATTACAGAGATGGAGCGCAAGACCCTGGATTTTGTCTGATAAACTCTAGGCTACGGATTTTTGTGGATTATTATGACTTATTGCATGACTCTCTTGATTGGATGGTTGCGACAATACCTGAGTCTATTTATTGATCCTTCCTGCTCGATGGTTGTGTCCATACCTCGGATCTCAGTTTTTATATACTCTATTGTGGATGGCTACACCCATGCCACATGATTCATGTATCACAGATATCAGTTGTATTTTTAATCGCAGGTCTTCCGACACGGTGTTTCATTCAAACGCGTTCTCATAAATTATTTCACCCCTCCCTCTCTCTCAGACTTCATACTTTAGGGGGCATCTGTTACACAGCATTTTGTCACTATCCCTGCAATCCCCAACTCGCACATTGGAGGTTCGTTTCTGTGACCGATACGTAGTTTCATGATTTTCAAATACCATCCTTGCATCCCTTTTGATGAAAGCAACATTCTTCTTGTTGACATTTCCCTAAGGAGATCTATGAAAATCCCTATTTTTGCCTTGGCGCGAGTAGCCTGTTACATCCTCGCGCTGACCTGGAAATTTAACATTGAGCCTGCTCCACTTGGCACTTTGTGCCAATTAGACACCCATGCCAAGTTGTTTATGGATTTTTTTAAAAACTAAAGGCGGAGGTTCCATTCCAACCACCTCGAGGATGAGTCAATGGGAGTGGTTGAACTGAAACAACCACAGACTCCTTCCTTTAGTTAGTATTTTCCACCTCCCTTGGAACTCTCCTAAAGGATAGGACTCCCTCCCACCTTTTTAGGGATCCCAACCTCCTCTTTTCCCTCTATATAAGAAACTATCTCCTTTAGTAGAAGCTAGATGAACACATTATAGAAAAATAGTTGAATAGCTAAAATAGAGAATTATACTATAGCTAAGCTGCTAGAGGAGATAGAGTAAGAATATTGTGTTGAGAGAGCTCGAGTCAATGACTTCTAAGAGAGCTTGAGTCTGAATTCCCTGACCGACAGTTGAGACATGTTTCGTTTGAACCCCATTGGAGGAGATCACGACGTCAAAGCATCAGTTGTACTCTTCCTTCTACTCATTAATATACATGTTTACTGTTTGGTTCCACTATTGTGTTATGATGTTTATTTGATACGATATGTTTAGCCCTCTTTTACTGGCTAATATTTGTGAGTGAAACTACGCTGCTATATGTTGTTCTTGTTCTTTGTCTAATGTGCAGGTATCTGGGTGTGATAGCAAACGGATCGTGACTTGTCAAGGCAGGGGTGAGAGACCACTACTCTTTCTGCAACATCGACAGTGTTGGATTCAAGGTAGGTCAATCTACCATGTCTTTTGTTCATTCATTAACTAGGAAGCAACACTTTAGTGTGTCCTTTTGTTACTAGACCCACCCTAGGGCTAGAGGGATCGTCTCTGTCCGCAGAGAGGATTTACCTTCATAAAAAATTGGCGACTCCGCTGGGGAATAGTGCGAGTTTGTCGTGTCATCTTGTTGGGTTGGTTTCCATTCTTGGTTTAGTTATCTATCTTTTTCCTAGTTTGTTTGTTGATTTTCCATTCTCTGTTTAGCTCCAGAGAGTCAAAGTTGACTTCTGCTCATTAGGTTAGGGTTTTTCCTCTTTTTCCCATAGGTTTCCAGCTCGGCGCATTTTTTGTCTTGACAGTCGCGCCGATTGGCGCATGTTGCTCTTTTAGCACTCGCGCCAACCTCTGTATGGCGCAGATTATAGCCTTACAACCACGCCCATCCCTGTAGGTTTTGGATTGACCCCCCTAATGCATTTTTGGATCATTTTTTCTTGCCTCTGGGTTATTTTTGAGTGTGTTTAAGCCTTTGGAGACTATTTAGACTACTATAGACTTGTTTCCCTCAGTCGTTTTTCCATTGTCTTATCGGTGTCAATTAAGACCTTAGGGTTTCTAGGTGTTCTTGCACACCGAGCCTTATTTTCGAGAACGAGTCTCTTTGATTGTTGTCAGTCTCATTTTGGGTTTTTAGACTGAGTTTTATTGATCCTTTTTATTTGTTGTTTGAATGGTCTTTTCATTTTTTCGATTAGTCCTTCTTCTTCAACACTTTGAGCATCAATTGTTTTGCTTGTTTGGATCATTTTGAGAACTCTCTTTCTTGTTTGAAAGCTTTCTCCATTAGTTTGCATGTTTTTGTGTCTGTTTCGCTTTGGTTGAGTCATTCAATTTCACAACTTTACATTCACAAAACTCAAACTAGTGTTTATTTTGTTTTCCATTGAATTAGTACAATGTGTTCTTCATTTCATTGAAAAAATCAAAAAAAAAAAATTGCACTCTTTTGTTTCATTGAAAATGAAACATTCCTTTGGATAAACTAGCATTTCTCAATCTAGGAAGGAATTTCATTTTTTCTTGATTGCATTAAGAGCATTAAAAGTTTCTTCACATATTTTTCTTGCTTGCTTGCTTAAAATATTTATGTCCTTCTTCTAGCTAGCATTCATCGAATTGAAATGATATTCATTTTCATATAGCTTGCATTTAGGAAGTTGAGCTCCACATTTGATAGGGCCTACAATTGACACATAATTCAAGATTAACTTTAAAATTTACTCAATCAACCTAAGGCAACATTGGAACCTAACGAAACATTTCTAGTAGTCTAGGCCAGAGACGTGTTCCGGCGTCTTAAAACCTAGTAGCTATCGCTTGCCTTTTGGCTTTAGACAACACTAGTACGAACATGTGCTCCCCATACCGTCGTGTATATAAAGGGAGACCCCTATAGGTTGCAATAATTTATCCATAGGAAGCTGAGACTGTCGCTTGGTAACTGTGATACATCGAACACAACATTCGGGGAGACTACCTGCATGTACGTCAAGTACTTGGTCATTTTTATTTCATTTGATCACCAAGGTGTATATGGCAGTTCACGAAAACTTGGTTCACCCTCTTGCTTAGAATTACTGAGAAGTCATTTCGATCTTTTCGTGACTCTTTAAATAAGAGAAGAGAACATCGAGCACTTTTCCTTTCATGCTCATTTCAAATTGAAAGTGACTAGAGTCATCTTTTGTCTATTTCTTGACTCTTAAAACATGAAACAACAAATTTTGGTTTCAGTGTTATAAATTAATCACCTACGATTACAAACCCATTAAAGTTTGTTATTTGGTCTGATTGATTTCCTTGTTTCTTGATTTTGGCACTTTCGATTGGTTAACTATTTTCCTTCCTGTTCTAATCTACATTCAAAGTGGCGGAACATCCAATTTCGTCATCCTCACTGCCTCCTAGTGGTGGCTCTTTTTCAGACGCTTCTTTTGAAACTCCTCAATCCACTAGATCTGTCGAGTTCTCGCAGGCCATTCTACCATCTATCCATCCCCTTGCTACTCAATCTCTGCTTAATGAGCCAGTTGAGTTCAATTGGCCTCCTTCAAGTGCTTGGTATGGTTTTGGGGAAGAAGGGGTCTTATGTCAGGATTTCCTTTTGTTGCTGCTGCGGTACCTCCTAGTCCCAATAGTATTTTTAAAGATCTTATGGAAGACTTAGATATGGATTCTTTTAGTCCTATTGGCAGTGACAGAATGCCTGTATCCACAGGAGAATATCAACTCTTTCCTGAAGATATTTCTCATGCCTCTGTCAAATATTCTTCACCTTCAGAATCACTTGCAGCTGGCTATAGGTCTCTAAGTCATATTATGTCTGGTGTTGCGTCCATTGCACAATACAACACAGTAACTCCTCCTCAGAGTTCAGTCCAATCTTCATCAGTACCGTTACCCTTGGCATCAGATCCATCGGTTACTATTATGTCTGTTCCAATCCAACCTACAGTCTGATATATGGAACCAATAATACCATCAACAGATGGAGTTGCTGGCATTTTAGAAGTTCCAGGTCAAGGAGCATTAGGAAAGACATCATATAATTCGCCAGACTGAGAGTACACAAGATCAAGGTATTGGGCCTAAGCAATGTCTTGTTCCTCGGTTACACATGCCCCCATAGCTATGTCTTTGGCAATCTGATTGACAAAGGAGGTGGTGAACCAATGAGTCAGAAGCTGATCAGGTATCTCAAATTTGATCATGCGACGACGACACCGCCACTCATGAATATGATCTGAGATATGAGTAGCTCAATATTGTTTCAATGAAGTGAGGATATGCATCCCGGTCTCATAGCAGATCGGTAACTGAAAATGTGTAAGGAATTCCATGGCTAAAGAATTGAAATCTTGAAAGACTCCACGAGACATCTCAATGTACCGCTTTGCAGCAGCACCAGTAAGAGTTCGCTGGAAAATACAGAGACAAATAGAATCATCAACCCAATAATTAGAAAAACACCACAAGTGGTAAGTCATAACATGCGTTTGGGGGTCTTCACCATGTTTTCCCTCAAATTTAGGACAATCAGCAGGAATCTTGGTCGGAACCGGAGGCCAATAAGGGTTATGAAGGATAGGATCATTTGTCAACTTTGACACATCAAGTAATTCCAGCGTAACAATAAATGATAATTGGGTATTAAAAGTCATCAGAGGTCTTTGATAAGGACCTTTGTGTACATTCCACCCAGTCTGAGTGGGATTCTATCCCCATACATTCTGTCTCGAAGGATTTGGATCATAGGGATTAGAAGCAGGATAATTCGGTTGATATTAGGGTTGAGGACCAGGATATTGAGTTGAAGTAGACCACTGAGGTCCTTGCTGAGTAGCATAAGGATTCTTCTATGGAATGTAAGCATGACTTTAAGGTTGCTAATACACAGGTTGATTTTTAGGGTAAGGAATCTGGGGCACGCTATATACCAGTTGATATGAAACTTGAGGGTAATAAGCGCCCTGCGGTTTAGCATGTTGACCTTGCGGAGCAGGTTGAGCAGGCTGCTAAGCAGGGTAAATAGGTAGAACCGACTGCGAAAATGAAGGAATTTTCTGGTGGGCAGGTTGCAATGGCTGCTAAGCTAGTTGAACTGGCTGTTGAAATGGTTTTTGGGGGCACCAGGTTGGCCTTGTGGGAAAGGTTGGTCTGATGGTTGTGACGGACCAAGTTGTCCCTGATAACCAGGTTGACTGGGAGAAGGACTGTAGGGTTGTCCTGGTTGCACAATATTTGGGCCATACTGAACGTGTGGTTGTGATTGAGGTGCAATAGGTTGTCCCTATGGTAGATAAACTTGCCCCCCAGGACCAAAAGATTATCCGGGTTGATTCAAAGGTTGACCTAAGAGACTGGAGGGTTGTCCATGTTGGACCAAAGGTTTTCCTTGTAAAGGTTGGCCTTGTGGACTGTATGGTTGTACCTGTGAACCAAAAGCAGGGCCCTGCTGAGCTAAAGGTTTTCCCATAGAGGGTTTTCCTTGCAAGCCAGAGGGTTGCACGGGCAAAGTAGGTCTAAACTAAGAAACAGTCTGATAAGGATCAGTAGGAGGCAAATAAACATGATTACCATGCTCATCATAATGAAGTGGAAATGAATAAACAGGGTTACCAATAGCATCATAATGATGAAAAATAGGGTTTCCAGTAGCACGGGACTGCTGAGAACCCCGAGGATTCTGCTATTGTATGGCTAAAAAATACTCCTCAAAAGTAAGGCCGCTAGGAATCATGGGAGTAGTGGAAACAACACTAGAATCAGGTGAGGCTTTCGCCGAAGGAGCATAACGTCGGTGAATATCCAACATCTGCTCATCAAATGCATAGGTAGAAACCATAGGTGTAGTAGATGTAGATGGAGTTTCTGCAGCGCAGGATTGTGATCTACCTGGGCTGGGATTAATATGCCACATAGGATTGAGAACAAGAGACCTGTGAATGTGAAAATATCCAGACGTCTGAGATGTAACAACCGGTGCAGACGAAGCCACACAGACAGTAGGTTAAACTAGGATAGACGTAACAGTAACTGACGGATCTAATGTAGAAGGTGATGGTCGTAACGAAGGGAGGACTGAACTCCGAGGAGGAGTTACTTTGCTGGATTGTGCTATGGATGCAACACCAGACATAATCTAACTCAAAGACCTATAGCCAACTAGAAGTGACACTGAAGGTAGATAATATTGGATAGAGGCACGAGAGAGATCTTCAGGAAAGAGTTGATATTCTCCTGTGGAAACAAGCATTCCTTCACTGCCAACAGGACTGGAGGAATCCATATTTGATTATGCTGTAAGATCTTTGAAAATACTACGGGGACTAGGAGGTACCGCAGCAACAACAAAAGGTGATCCTGACGTAAGAGGAGGAAATTCTCATTCTTCCCCAAAACTAGACCAAGCACTTGAAGGAGGCCAATTGAACTCAACCAGCTCGTCAAGCAGAGATCAAGTAGCAAGGGTTGGATAAAAGAAAGAATAGGCTGCGAAAACTCAGCAAACCTAATGGACTAAGGGGTTTCAAAAGAAACGTCTGAAAAAGAACCACCACTAGGAGGCAGTGAGGACGACGAAACTGGAGGTTCTGCCACTTTGACTGTATATCAAAACAAGAAGGAAAAGAGGAAACCAATTAAAGGTTCCAAGATCAAGAACTAAGGAAAACAAGCAGGCCAAGTAACCAAACTTTTAATATGTGTGTGATTGTAGGTGATTAATAACACTGAAACCAAAATTCGTTGTTTCATGTTTTAATAGTCGAGAAACAGACAAAAGATGATTCTAGTCACTTTCAATTTGAAACGAGCGTGAAAGGGCAAGTGCTCGATGATATTTTTCTTGTTTAAAGAGTCATGAAAATATCGAAATGGCTACTCAAGTATTCTAAGCAAGAGGGTATACCAGGTTTCCGTGAACTGCCATATACACCTTGGTGATCAAATGAAAGAGAAATGACCAAGGACTTAACGTATGTGCAGGTAGTCTCCCCGAATGTTGTGTTCCGTGTATCACGGTTACAAGACAGAAGACTCAGCTTCCTATAGATAAAGTATTGCAACCTAGATGGGTCTCCCATTATATACTCGACGGTACAGGGAGCACAAGTCCGTACTAGCGTTGTTTGAAGCCAAAAGGTGAGTGACAGCTACTAGGTTTTAAGACACTAGAACATGTCTCTAGCCTAGACCACTAGAAATATTGCGTTAGGTTTCAATGTTGCCTTAGGTTCATTGAGTAAATTTTAAATTTTATCTTGGATTATGTTTCAATTTCAAGGCCCTATCGAATTTGGAGCTCAACTTCCTAGATGCAAGCTATATGCAAATGAACATTATTTCAATTCGATGAATGCTAGTTATGAGAAGGATAGAAATATTTCAAATAATAACAAGCAAGGAAATTATGCGAAGAAAACTTCTAATGCCTCTAATGCAATCAATCGAAAACAAAATTCCTTCCTAGATTGACAAATGCTAGTTATGTAAAGGAACGTTTCAATTTCGACGCAACGAAATAATGCAAAACATTTTTTTTTTTGAATTTTTCAATGAAATGAAGCACACAACATACTAATTCAATGGAAAAAAAAATAAACACTAGTTTGAGTTTTGCGAATGTAGGGATTTAAAATTGAATGACTCAATCAATTCAAAACAAACACAAAAACATGCAAGCTAATGGAGCAAACATTCAATCAAAAAGAGAGTTTCCCAAAATTACCCAAACAAGCAAAGTAATAGATGCTCAAAGTAGGAATAAGAAGGACCAAAAAAAATACTCAAAAGGATCAAGAAAAACTCAAAATAATGAGCCAAAACGAGACTGACAACAATCAAAGAGACTTATTTCGAAACAGAAGGCTCAGTGTACAAGAACACTTAGAAACCCTAAGGTCTTAAATGACGCCGACAAGAAAATGGAAAAACGACTGAGAGAAGAAAGTCCACGGTAGTCAACACAGTCCCAAAGGCTTAATCACACCCAAAAAATAACCCAGAAGCAAGAACAATTGACCAAAACACTCATTAAGGAGGTCAAACCAAATCCTACAGAGGTTGGCGCGATTGTAAGGTTGTAATCCGCGCCATATAGGGATTGGCGCAAGTGCAAAAAGAGCAACCTGTATGAATCGGCATGAATGTGAAAAGAAAAACCGCACCAAGCTAGATAACTAAGGAAAGAAGAGGAAAAACCAAAACCTAATGAGCAGAGGTCAACCTTGACACTTTGGAGCTGAACAAAGGATGGAAACTAAGCAAACAAACTAGAAAAAGACAGATAACTAAACTAATAATTGAAACTGACCCAACAGGATGAAACAATAAACTCGCACCGATCCCTAGTGGAGTTGCCAATTTGTTATGAAGGTAAATCCTCTCTCCGAACAGAGACAATCCCTCTAGCCCTAGGGTGGGTCTAGAAACAAAATGACACGCTAAAGTGTTGCTTCCTAGTTAATGAATGAACAAAAGACATGGTATATTGACCTACCTAGAATCCAACATTGTCGTTGTTGCAGAAAAAGTAGTATCCTCTCGTTCTTGCCTTGGAAAATCACAATATGTTCACTGTTACGCTTAGATATCTGCACATAGGACAAAGAACAAGAACAACATACAAAATAATGGTTTCAATCATAACTATTAGCCAGTCAAATAGGGCTAAACATATCGCATTAAATAAACATTATAACACAATAGTGGAACCAAACAGTAGTCATGTATATAAATGAATAGAAGGAAGAGTACAACCGATGATTTGACGTCGCAATCTCCTCCAGTGGGGTTCAGGCGAAGCGCGTCTCAAATTTTCGTTAGGGAATTCAGACGGGATGAAGGCATGGACTGAAGCTCTCTTAGAAGTCATGGACTCAAGCTTCCTCAATGTAATTCCTTCTTATTCTATATTCTCTAGTAATTCAGTTATAGTATGTCTAATTCTCCAAGTTCAGCTATCTTGTACTAAGAGAGATATTTTCTTTTATAGAGGAAAAGGAGGAGATTAGGATCCCTACAAAGGTGGGAGGGAGGCATATCCTTTAGGGAGTTCCCATGAGAGGTGGAACCATTAACCCAAAAGAGGAAGTCCGTGGTTTATTGGTTCAACCACTCCCAATGACTCATCCTCGAGGTGGTTGGAATGGAACCTCTGCCTCTATTTTTTTTTTAAATTCCATAAACAGCTTGGCGCGGGTGTCTAACTGGCACAGAGTGCCAACTGGCGTGGGCTCAGTGTTAAATTGCCCAGTCGGCGCGAGGGTGTAACTAGCTACTCGCGCCAAGGCAAAAACAGGGGCTTTTACAACTCTGCTTAGGGAATTGTCAACAGAAGGAATATTGCTCTCATGTAAAGGGATGCAATGATGGTATTTGCAAAGCATGACACTGCTTATTGGTCACAGAAATTACCCTCCAATGTGCGAGTTGGGGATTGCAGGGACAGTGAAAAAATGTTGTGTAACACAAATGCATTCAAGCTAGATTTGTCTCCTTATATGCAAATTTATTCTGTCGTTAATGTTGATAATTTGACATTGTTTGAGCCCCCTTTGATTGATGATCAAGGAGAGCATGTTCAGCTACCATCAACAGATGATTTCATGCCAAAATATCTTGATGAACTTTAGAAAGATCTCATACTTGACAAAAGAATCATAACTTCAAGAAGAGGGGATGTTGAATACCTTAGAGTTGGACTCAAAGGTCAAAATCCTTCAAAGGCAAAATGGTTGGAGATTAGAAAATTGAGGGAGTTGTACCCTCACTCGCTTAAAAAATGATAATATATTTTGGGGTCCAAAAGGCTTCTAGTGGGAAGGAATGTTCTAAGGCTCAAGTTTTATCTAAAAATTGGAAGTGCTCGAAATTGCTTCAAACCTGAACGACTAGATAGATTTCGTCGCCAGAATTCTAATGCAACTTGTTCCATCAAAATCCAAGTTCATAAGGTTGAGTTATCGTCTTCTATTCATTTTCCAAAACATGAAAAAAAAGAGCAGAACAGGTACAATGTTGATGTGGTAGGTACAGTCATCATTTGCTGGAATATCCTCCAGAAACACCCAATGATATTGTGCCAAGTGGAACCACCTGATTCGTCGATGATGACTAGGAAGTGAATATTTTTTTTATTCCTAAGTCTAAGAGGAATTTTATTTAGTTGGAATTTTATTATATTTGGTGGCCAATGGGGAAAGGCCACGTGCCATGCCACGTACCCCCCCCCCCCCAATGGAAGGCAAGTTGGAAAGTTGAATTGTGGGTCATAGCAATGTTTGGACATTGGTCTTACGGTGGTATATATATATTTCAATATATATATATATATATATATATATATATATATATATATATATATTATAGTCTATAAACCTACCTTCTCGGTGGACTCAACTATTTTTGGAAGGTTATCCAACTAAACTAGCGAAGGTCCAAACCTGACAGAAGCTCCAAGTCTGGCAGTGGAGTTCTATCATATATTTGTGAAAAAATATTGTGGCGAAGTGGGGATCAAACCCCTCACCTCACACTAGCCATCTGCGTGACTTACCGACTCTCCTCCAAGGTGTTTCTTAACCTTTATGATAGCTGCTTTTATTTAAAGTTTATATGTCCAACGGTTGGGGGTTAGAGGGGGCCAACCCCATGGGCCAACCCCCTCCCCATATGGCCACAAGCGCAGAACCAGGCGCTAATCCAAAACAAACATCCGATGTTGTTAATTATAATTAATTAAAATTTAATGTGGTTTAGTTACATTAAAACGAGATTTGTGCTAAACGCACTTACACTAATTAAACCACACTTATCCGCTTGTTAGCACGATTAGCGCTAGTTAATCCCGAGGATTATGTTGGCGAAAAATTCAAAGGCAGCACTAATTTTGGCGGGATTTCTAATTTTAGAAATTTAACTGGAAGTTTCTCTAATTTTGGAGGAGAAATTGGGGCAAAGTTGGTTTTGGTCATAACTCACTCAATTTTCGACCAAACTGAACTTAGTAAAAGTCATTCCTGGTAATTTGCATGATAGGAATTCAATGGAGCTGGTTTCAAAGGTAGAATAGGTGATCTATAGGTGTTTATTACATTTTAATATTTTTGAAGGCTAGGGCCAATAGGTGTTGGGGTCATTTTCAGAGAATCCAGAGTCCAAATACAACAAAACTATAGTCATTTTTGGGAGATTATGATGTTATAAATTCATTGGAAAAGGATCCAAGAGGTTATGAAGCTTTTAACAGAAATTTGAGAACAATTGAAGCTAATACAAAGGTCACACTATGAAGCTAGACCAAGGAGATGTAGCCCAGGAGGGGTGAACTCCTTTATCAAAATTCTTTGTGTTAAGCTCTTTTATATGTGCTTGTTATGTTTACTATTTCTTATGTTCTGTCATTTAAAATTATGCTTTTTTTTTCACAAATTCGGGTGCTGATTAGTATTCAAAAAAAAAAAAAAAAGAGGCAAAGGAGACGAAGCTCCAGATTTACATGGTAGTGCTGGTGAGAGGTGGGCCAATTACGGACATTATTTGTTCCTATTTCCCTTTTGCATCCAGTTTTCTTCACTGTGAGAAAGGAAGAAAAGGTGTAAAGTCTTACAAACTGGAATAATAGAAAACAGAATTTGCAATTCATATTTGATCTTTGTGTATGTGATGAGTTTGCCGCTCATTGAGAAATTCAAAATTGCCATCTGTTTCAAAGTTATATGCTTTTTCCAAGCTGATATTGACACCATAACATTGATGCATGAAAATACCATCCTGTCTGGGCAAACAGAGCCACAACAATGACTGACAGACATATCTGTGAAATTTATTGAAGCGCACTTGGTTTAAACAGAAATCGAGAGGAGGAGGAGCGGCTGTTTGATGGACGGTGGTTGGGTTATGTGAAAATTAATGAACAGGAAGGGCCGCAAGAGTTAAGGATGTATTGAATTCGTGAGAATCACAGAGGATGTAGGAATAAATCTCTGCTGGTATTGCATTCGTGAGATTCACTTCAAAAGGATTTATAGTTATATTATGAGGCTTTGATGTAGAGAGGAGCAAGAATTTTCGGAGTTTTATAGTTGTATTATGAAGGTTTGCTACAGAGAGGGTGTAGATCCTCTGTATGATGAGCCTCCAAAGGATAATAAAATTTTTCATGGCAAGAAAAACTGCTGATCATAGCTGTTGCAACGAAGGTTTCCTACATTATGAAGGCATTCTCTGTTTTCCCATTCCTCTGCTTCTTTGTTGAGGGAGCATAGAACATGGTAAAAGAGGTTTCCTTTCATCTGCTGATCAAAATCTTGGCATCGATCTATAATTTGCTGTAGAGCCAAGTTGGGGGCTTTTCTGTTGTGGACCATCAAGCTAATTACAATGGCCGAATCTCCAATAACTACTGCTATGCGTATGCCAAGTCTCTGTAGCTGTAGCAAACCTTGATAGAGAGCTAATGCTTCTGCTCTGTTATTGGATAACTTGCCCAGTCCCCATTCATATTCAGTTAGAACAACACCATTACCATTACAAATGATTCCTCTAGCCCCAACCATTCCTGGGTTGGATTTGGAGGCGCCATCGAAAAAAAGATAATGAGTGTTGCAGTTCCTTAGCCATCGTGAAAATTCCTCATCTTTCATCCTGATTTTCCAGCTATACCTGAAGTTGGTTCTGCTACTGATATTACTTCTGCTTTGTGCTATGTTGTTTCTGTCTAGAAGATACCCAATGTAATTTCTTTCTTCAACATGGAGATCCATCGTGTTTAAATGCCCTTGACAGTTCATGGATAGAGCTTCCAAATTGAGACTCCAAGCTTTGTTATAGAGCATTCTAACACTGGTTTCTTTATCTTTGAAGACCATGCGGTTTCTTGCCAGCCAAATGTTCCATAGAAGATTACAGGGCAAGGCATTCTAGACTCTTCGTGCAATGTTATTTGTTTTTTTTTGCCAAGGATAGCTTTTTTTTCCATATTTGCAATGCTTCAAAGATGCTAGTGCTGGGCGCCCAAGGAAGATTAAGTCCTCGGAAAGCTTCCTTCCAGCAAGCTATGGCAAAGGGGCATTCTAGGAATAGATGTTGACTGGTTTCTTCATCTGATTGACAGTTTGGGCAGCAAGATGGGCCATTTATTCCTCGCTTTTTAAGATTCTCAGAGGTGAGAACTTTCCCTCTTATGAGGATCCATAGAAAAAATTTAATTTTTGGAAGAGACTCCGCCTTCCATACTAGTCTCCACTGCGCCCAAACAGACATGGGAAAATCGATGTTGCATATATGATGGTAGGCAACTTTAATAGTATAGATAGTATCTGAAGGATCCCATCGAAAATCATCAGCAACAAAGCGTTTTGAAGGAGCTATACCATGGAGATATTCATGCAGCTTGATGAGGCTGATTTCTATATCAGCAGGAATGAGTGGGAAGGTCCAACCTTTCCAAGTATGAGAGTGGGCATCCCACTGAGAGATCTGATCCAAAGTTTGTATCCCTGTGCTGTTAAGAAAAGTTAGAATCTGCTGTGTACCAGGCCATTTGCTTATGGGCTGTTGCCCCATTATTTTATCATCCCCAATTTTAATGTGACTTCCGCCTTTGGGCACTTTGGAAGTATTTTGTTCAAGAAATGGTATTGCTTTCTTGCACATCTTCCAGATTTTTGAGCACGCTCTGTTAGGGAGCTCATGTTCCAAAAGCTGATGTCTTGGGAAGTCGAGATATTTATTTTCTGGCACTGTCTTCCACCAAGCATTCTTTCCAGTTATGAATCTCCAAACAAGTTTGCCAACAAATGCAAGGTTTATAAGTTTAGAAGATCTGATTCCTAGCCCTCCTTTCTCATGCGGTTGAATGACCTGCTTCCAGCTTATTAGATTATATATATATTTTTTTCAGATCTCCCTCCTTGCCAAAGAAAGTGATGAAGGAGAGCATCCACTTTGTTGTGAAAGCTGGTAGGTGCTTGCAGGAGTGTAAAGCAGTACAAGGGCAGGGAAGAGAGACCTGCTTTAAGAAGAATTAGGCACCCTGCTGGATTAAGCCAAGAGGTGCCCCGTTGTTGTACCTTCCTTTTCATCTTATCAATAATAACTTCCCAGGCTGCTGTTTTCATATTGCCGGCACTAATTGGCATGCCCAAATAAGTAAAATGCTCCCAGTCCATCTTGCATTGAACTCCAAAAGTATTGGCAATGCTGTGCAAAGTTTGAGCAGAGGCGTTCCACCCATAAATACAGCTCTTGTGGTAATTTATCAAACCTCCTGAATAGCTCATGTATTTATCAAGGAGAGTCTTGAAACGGCTAGCTATGATATTTGAGGCTCCCCCCATTAAAAGAGTATCATCAACAAACTGAGAGTGATTGATGTTCTTGATTCCATTATCAAATTTAATTCCGGTTATGAGGCCCATACGAAAATTGAAATCCAGAGCTCTGCTGAAGGATTCAACCATCAAAATAAAAAGATAAGGTGAAAGCGGACAACCTTGTCTTAGTCCTCGAGTTGATTGGAAGGAGGGTCCAGGTCTACTGTTAATAAGAGGGGAGATCCAAGGACCTGTGATGCAGGCTTTAATAAGATCGATGAAGGATGTAGCAAATCCCATTTTTTCTAAAACAGAAAAAAGGAAGGAGTGTCTGACTCGATCAAAGGCAATGGCTAAGTCTAACTTTAAGATGAAGCATTTCTCATTTCTTTCTTGACTGGAATGTACAGCCTCTTGGACAAGAAGGATGGAGTCCGAGATTTGTCTATTGGCCAAAAAAACCCCCTTGATTTCCTGAAATGAGAGAGGGGAGGAGAGGTTTAAGGCGTGTGGCCAAGATTTTATTCAAGATTTTGTAAGATGATTTGCACAAAGATATGGGTCGGAAACGAGAGAAGGACAAAGGTTGATTTTCTTTTAGAATAAGGGCAAGATGGGTGGCATTAGTAAACCCTCCTATTTTTCAATTGCGCTGAGCCCATCTTAGCATCTTGACAAGATATTTTTTAATTGTTCCCCAGTATGTTCTATAGAAGCATATTGGGAAGCCATCTGGACCTGGGGCTTTATCTGGTTGAAGCGCCCACATGGCATTTTGTATTTCTTCTTCATCAATTTCTTTGGTTAAATTTGTATTGATGTCCTCACTAATTCCTTTGGGCAAGTGCTGTAGGAGATCTGAATAATCCTCTGTTTCCTTTATCTCTGTTAAGAGAGAATTGTAATAGTCTGAGGCTGTTTGTTTGATAGCTTCTTGAGTTTTTTGAGGACGGCCTTCCTCATCATTGATCATGGTGACATTATTTCTGACTTTCCTGACAGTTGCTTGCTTATGGAAGAATGCAGAATTTTTATCCCCTCCTTGAAGCCATAGCTGTCTTGACTTTATTCTCCACTTCTGCTCTTCTTCTCTATTAACAAGGTACAACTGATAATATAAATCGCCTTCTAGTGCTTTATCCTCTTGGGAGAGCCCATTGTCCTCTATTTTTCTGTGGTTTTCTTCCAATTTATTTTTTATTTCAGATTTGGCCTTTTCTGGTTCTTTGTAATGCTGCTTCACCCAGTCCTTCAAGGCATGTTTTGTATTTTTCAATTTACATTCCCAAATGAACCCTGGAGATCCTTCTATGTGGTGCTGCCAGTCTGCTTTGACAATCTGGTCCACAATTTGATTGTTGTGCCAAAGGGAGCTGTATTTAAAAGGCAACGGCCCCAAAGGACAGTGTGTCTCAAGGACAAGGCTTGTGGGGTAGTGGTCGGATGCCAAATATGGAAGAATTGCAGCATAAGTTGTGGAGTATTTAGAAAGGAGAGTGGTATTTATCAGAATTCTATCAAGTCATTCCATTATGTTACCTTTGCCCAACCTGCGATTATTCCAAGTGTATCTCCGGTTTTTTGGAATGACATCAACTAAGTCGTACTCTTGCATGATATCTTCCATCGTTGCTCTGTGGGGATAATATGCAAAGACACCTCCTCTTTTCTCATTAGAATGTAATATAAGATTTAGATCTCCCCCAAGAATGATATTGATGTTGTCTTCGGCATCAATGTCTTCTTGTAGAGTGACCCAACACTGCTCTTTATCTCTGAAATGGTTTTGTGAATAAATATTGTAAATGACTATTTGTTTGTGCTCTGCTTTCTTCTCTAATGTGACTTTGATCCAAAATTGAATGATTGTGTTTGATTTGCATGTCCAAACATTTTTGTTCCAAATAGTGGTGATTCCACCGGAAGCTCCTCTTGATTCACATATGTGTCCATCATATTGTCTAAGCTGATCTATAATTCCTTTCATCTCTTGAAATCTTTGTTTTTTTTCTTGGATCATGAGAATTCCTGGCTTCTCATGATCTATTAGATCTTTTATGGCAGTAGTTTTAGAGGGGTGCCCCAGTCCCCTGCAATTCCATGATATTACTTTCATCATTGAGTGTGAGTGATTTGAAGAGATGCTCATCCCCATGCTCCTTATGTGTTGTTTCTTTGCTGTTTTGACCCAATATATAAGTTTTTATGGGATTTTGAGTTCCCATGGCAATATATTTTTGGGTGTTTTCATCCCTTTGTTGTTTGCCATATTTCCTTCTAGGTCCTTTTTTTTGAGATTCTTGATTGCTACCATGCTCTTTCGAGGAGCTCCTAGTTGATTGGGATGAGAGAGGTTCAAAGGAATGGGAGGGGGAGGTTTGTGAAAGGGAAAAAGGGATGGTAGGAGCATTTTTTAGGGAAATCAGGGGTTCATTTTCAGTGAGGGAGAGGGTGCCAAAGGGGTTTGAAGATTTCAAAGGAGAGTCAGAAATTGAGCCTGGGGTGGGAAAGATGGGAGGGCCCATGGAGGAGGAGGAGGGGGGAGCTGCTGAGGGGGTATTTTTAGGAGGATCTGATGAGGGGGTAGATTTAGGAGGGGAAAATTTGGAAAGAGAAACTTCAGAGTTTGCTTTCAAGGTAGTAGCAGTCTTCTTCTTTTTAACAGTTTCCCATTGTTCCTCAGATTGAGCAGATTCAACATTGACTAATTTAGAGCAGAGATTGGCAAAATGGTCGTACTCGTGACATACCTTGCATTTAAAATGGATTTGTTCATAGTCCAGTTGCTGAATTTGTGTCCAATCATCCACCTTTAACTTGATTGCCTCTAGAAGACCCTTGCCGAGATCAACTTCAACACATATACGCGCACATGCTTGCATATTTTCCTTGGGCTCGCTCCGATCAATGTATTTCCCAAAAACGTTTCCGATAGCTCGAACTGAGTCATCTCCCCAATAGTGGAGTGAGAGATGCGGAAGACAGACCCAGACTGGGACTGCATTAGGGACATCCAGCTCGGGATCGAAGTCTAGAGACCATTTGTTCAGATACAGTCCACGAGAGTCCATAAAATATGGACCATTTCTGAAGATTAAATCCTTGTCTTCTCTAGATTCAAAATGAAATGTATAATATCCTTTCCCGCAGAAACGAATGGAGATTTTACCGCTTACTTTGTCTACCCAGTTTCTTTCAATCCATCGTTGAACTGTTCTCGGGGATGGCCATAAGCCGGTGAATTTACCAATAAGACCTCTTTCAGCTAGTGATAGAGCTGCCATTCGCGTAAGTGTAGGAGGAAGGTTGACCTCTTGCAGTCCATCTAACTTCTTGACAAACCTCGAAAGTGTAGGGAGAGGGCGTTGGGGCTGTAGAGATTTAATCAACGTAGAAAATGCTGAAGTTGTAGATTGTTCGTCGGAGCCCTTCGTTACAGCATCCGGAGGGGCCATGGAAGGCTAGAGGCCTCGTGCGTAGAGGATAACCAGCAGCAGTGGCGGCTTAGGTCAAGCATGCACAGATCCCATCTCTTGGACCAAGAGGGACTGAGCCTATTTGAAAATTTTGAAAGAAATGGCAATGAAACTGCTTGCAGCCCTATGCGTCATGCAACAAACCCAGTGCGTTGCGCAGCCTCAATGCGTCACGCAAAAGAATTGAAAACACAGAGGGGGCCGACTCAATGCGTCGCGCCTGCCCAATGCATCACGACACCCTGCCAATGCGTTGCGCAGGGAAAAATGCACATCAAATCCTATCTGTTCCTTGTTGCAGCGAGTGTTGTGAAACAACTTCTTGAAACGATGATAAAAATTTCTGCACCAATTTTTTTTGATCGTCGGAGCCCTCCGATGCAGCTACCTGAGCAGCCAAGGCAGGCCAACGGGCTCGAGCATAGAGGAAAACTAGCAGCAGCGGCGACGGCCTAGGTCAAGCGCGCACAGCTCTTGTGTATTAGAAATCATGGGTTAAAAAAATTATGCTTTTTAATCTTATGACAAACTCATAATTTCACTAAGTACATTGTTTTCCAATCACATGCTCTTAAACAAACTCATGAAGGATAAGTAAAACAATGTAAGGAAATGTTTAAATTTGAAATGAAACTAGCATAGCATTAACTAGAAAGTAATTTGAGATCAGTGGCCATATGACCCCAATGATGTAATTAAAAATTACATCATAGAGCTCAAAGTAAATCCTTTTGTGAAAGAGATAGATAGATTTGATGATTTCTTTCAAGGTGTTGAAAAGTTTTCAGATGTTCTAAAGTTTGCATCTAGTCAACTCAATCAAGATGACTTGGAAGCCTTCCAAGCATACAAAAACAAGGGACTGGAAAGGAATCCTCTGGATTTATTTACTATTGAAGATGTCAACAGACCGATTCCAAGTGTTAGCTTGGATAATGAAGCTAAATACATGTCTGAAGATGAGTCAGGGCAATCAGAACATCAATCTCAGAATTCAAATCACTCTGATAATGAATCCGAAAACAGAAATGAGAGCCCAGAAAAGGTAATTGATCAAGTAATCAAAGAGATTTAGATACAAGAGAAAGGAGGAATTAATGGAAATGAATCGTCTTCCCAAGAAGTTCAACACAACCAACATACACCTAATTAGTCAAAAAAATATCATCCAAAGGATTTGAATAGTGAATGGGATAAGTTTTCTAAGGCACTGCAAATGCCTCAAAAAAATCCTAATACTGATCAATCTACTAGTTTTCAGACACTAGAACATTCTCAGAAATTATTGGAAACTTCTACTCCACTACAACAAGTTCCTGAAACTCATGATTGAGAGATCATTCCGGCCTACCCAAAAGAGCAGATAGTTTTACAAATTGAGGAAATCCCTTTTCACTGGATGTCTTCTACAGTCCTAATCATAAGGTCGTAGTCAAGAGAAGAAAAAGGAGAAGAATTTATGATACAGTCTCAAGTCTTACAATGAATCTGTAGAAGTTTTATGGAAGGATCCTCTAGCTGATCCTACTGATCATCTAACCAAGCTATCACAGTTTGCAGGGGCATATGCTACTGCCACTATTGATAATACCATTGAATTTCAAATGTTACTGAAGCATAAAGAAGATAAAATACAAGATTTAGGGAGACTGTTAGAGCAAGAAAATTCGAACTCCAACAGGAAAATGGAATTGAAAATGTCTCAGTTTCGAAAGGATTTTGAAAGATTAAATTTGCAGCATCAGGTGTAACTTACAGAGAAGCAAACGCAACTGGAAGAAGCAATAAACAAATTACAAAGCCAGACACAACTAGATAAATTCATAAGGGAATCATTGGATGTGAATGCTAAACTAAATCAACAACAAGAAGTATTACTAGCTCTTATTATGATTCAAGTGAAATCCCGATCCAGCAAGTGGCTATCCAGAAAATTGAGTGTGATAAAATTGAGAAGAAAAGAAATGAACACATTCAATGGCAAGCATCAGACTCATGAAAGGAAGCTCATCTACCCCAGGTAGATAAATTTCACAATGAAATATTATTTAAGGATTGGGAAGCACAGATAAGGCAAGTAGACAAAGAAATAGCAAAAGAATCAAGGTTAACAAAGGAAATTACTGAATCTGTATGTGAAAAGCTTTTGAAATCAAAGCTTATCAAAGATTCCACATCTGAATTGCTCTTAGAAATCAAGCAATTGGAAACATAGTGTAAACAAAGGACAGAAATGCAGCAAGAAATGATTAAAAAAGTAAATAAGTTTGATCAAGAAAATTATCGGAATTTTATGATCAAACCTTATCATCAGTACCAAACCCTGCAGTCTTTAACTGATTCAACAAAAAGATCACAGCCAGCACTCTCAAATGTATTATTCAAGGGACAGGTCAGATCAAGAATTTTGCTGCCATTTCAACTCAAACCCATGCTTGATATTTTTCAACTTCGGGATCAAATTGAAATGGAGGATCATAACTCATAAGTTATGTTGCTACTTTATTTTCCTAGATTGTAGTTGACATTTGTCTTACAAGGATGGTTGTTTGAAACATCCTCTATTTTATGTAATAATATATTTTTAAACATATTTTAGTTTAGTGTTTAAACCCTTCTCATGCATTTAGAGAAGGGTCCATAAATTTTTTAAAAACATTTGCAAAGAATGCACTTTTGTAAGTTTGTAAATGCTTTGATGGATTAATGGAACACACTCTATTATCTTTTAACATTTGAAGTTATTTAACTGATGTTTCACTACTGTACTCTTTAAATTTCTTGAAAGTGAAGAGGGGCGGAAAATCTACTGTCATTTTATATGAGTAGGACTTCATACATATGGTACCTCTATTCACTTGTATTAAGTTTTGCTTTCTAGATTTACAGTTATCTTTTTACTTGCATTATATATTTGAAACGTCATCATAAATGAATGTTAAATGCACTTATGTACTAATATTTGTATATGATTTCTTATTTGATATATAATCACACATATGAATGTGATATACTTTTCACAATTCTTTTAATCAAACTATTTTGTTAAAATAATCATCTTTACATAATTTTCATCTCTTTCAACTGTTAAATAATCTTCATTACTAATAGTTGGAGAATATCTCTTTAGATCACATCAAAGAAGAAACATCCCGGGTATATAGTAGAATAGATAAGTGTTATATAAACGCATGTGATAGATTAAAATCATTTCCCATTGCATTTTATATAAACAAAACACACCCCAAATCATCCTTATTTGGAAATTGTTCCCTTCATCCCCAGTCGGAGCCACCACACCAAATGAAAAAGGACTTGCTCTAAGGTCTGAACTGGGTGGTTTTTCCCCATGTTGTGGCAACGGAATTCCGAGGCCTCAACATTTTGGCACTAGAAGGAGGGCCAGTTGTGAATGGAAAGAAGATCTGGTCAATCTAAAATTCAATCTAAGAGTCTCTCTCCCTATATATCCCCTTCAACATCCAGAAAATTTGCTAGATCTAAATATTTAAGATCTGAAGTTGAAAATCCTTCTCCTAAGTCTCTTAGTGATACTCAACCCATACTATCTCCTGATTTTCTTCAAAATTCCCCTGAACTTCAGTCTTTGATAGAAAATTTAAAGAGATTATTCATTTCTGTTGAAAAGCCTGAATCTTCTCAATCATCTGAGATTAGTATTTCATCCTCTTTACAACCCGGAAGAATATTAACTCGATCAGAAACTCAAAAGACATGAATCCTTCCTTTTGAATTTCCCATCGATACTTCTCGAAGGATAATAAAGAAGACTGAATCAGAGTTAATGACCAGCGATATCTTATCTAATAATCCACTCCATTCACCTCCATTACCTCTACTCACTTACACAACTTCCATTCCAACAATCAATGTTACTTTAACTAGTTCCAATACTCAGAGTATTATCCCTTCAACTAGTTCTAACACTCAGCCTGCCTCTTCTTCAACTGAACCTAAATCCATCACATCCACCCAAGGACCAATGGCAGCCCAGGTACCTCCACAAAATGTACAACCATGGAACAATCCAGGGGTTGTACAAATGCCAGCTCCTCTTCATCCTCTTCCAAAATACCCTGAAATATGGTTACCTAAATTTAATCCTGATGATGTTCTTCCAGTTGAAGAACACATTCATAATTACATGTTAGCCATTAATTTAAAACATTTAGTTGAAGAATATTGTGTTGTAAGATTATTTCCATATACTCTCACAGGATCTGTAGGATCCTAGTATTTTTCATTACCTGCCCGCTCTATAACTAGCTGGGATATATTCGAAGAAATTGTTTTAGCTAAGTTTGGAGATGAAAAAACCACTGCATCACTCATCAATGATTTATCAAATTTAAAGGCTAAAACAGGGGAGAAAATAAAATATTTTGATTCAATATTTAATAAATTAGTCAATAAAATTCCTACTATAGCAGTTCCTAGTGTAGAAGTTCAAATTGAGTGGTATATTTCGTCTCCCCCATCCAATATATCCATTTTTTTTATAGAGAAAAATTGACCACACTCGCAGAAAATATGAAGGAATCTTTATCTGTAGAGAAATGAATAATCGCTCTTGAAAATAAGAATTCCCAAGAAGATAGGAAATCAAAGAAAGTATCCTTCAAAGATGATTCAAAAAAGAAGCCATCTAAAGACCCTTTTGATGTAGAAGGTCTTCAAAAAGTTTTAAAGACTATGACAAATGAGATGGCAGATATCAAGAAATAAGTTGTTGAAAGTTCTAGCTCAAAAAATACTTTCAAACCCTTCAAGAAAAATCAGTCTTCTAATTCTCAACCTCTGAATATCATATCTAATGTTGAGTCTGATCAAGATACAGTTGAAGAGAAAACAGAGGAAGAAAAAAAATGAAGAAGAAGAAGAATTTGAACTAAATGGAATGTGGGATTTTATCCTACCAAATGAGGAACAACAAGAAGCTTTACTTGTGAGTACAAAGAGCAAAAATACTACTAAAGCAATGAAGCCATATCAAAAACAGAAGAATTCAACGCCTGATAAAGATAAAATGGTAAGTAAAAATTCTACCTCTAAGTCTACAAAAAAAAACCCTGTTACTTTCGATACTCCACCTACATCAAAGACAATGGTAGTCTCCGACACTATTGAGTATAATGTAGTTGAAGATATCAAAAATACCAGGGCGAAAATTTAAATACACGAACTTACTAAGTTAAAGCAGCAGTAGAAAATCTTACTTAGAGATTTAAATGCAGTTCCAGCTCCAACCTTACCTACTCCACTAGTATTCCAAGCTGCTAATCAAATGGTAAAGCGCCTTCTCCTTCAACTAAAATAGATGCTACATATTTGATTATGATAGGTGACTGATCCATCTCTCATACTCCTCCATTTCTTTTAACCTATGAGATATATAATAAAAATGTCCATAATTGTTTAATAGACTCAGGGGCTTCCTCTAATATCATGCCAAAATAATTATGTGCTAAGTTGAACATAACTCCTCAGAGGTCCCTTGTTCATATAGTACAACTTGATAGAACTCAAGTAGGGGTTGTAGGAGAAATATATTATGTTTCTATCAGATTGTCATCAAACCCAAAAGGTTGCTCAGGTAATCGATATATTGGTGGCTGATATTCCTGAGTTTTATGGTTTAGTGTTAAGTAGAGACTGGTCTGAAGAACTTCATGGATATTTTGCAACAAATTGGTCACATATGTGGCTACCACACAATGGAAAGCCAAATCAAATCTGGGTAGACCGAGAAAAGTTCATGAAACATACAGTCACTGATCTTGAAGGAATGAACGAACCAGTAGCATTCAATAATAATATTATTGGAAACTACTTAGCATAATCATTTCTTGGAAATTTTAATGCTCAAACATCACCATTTTTCGATAATGCAATTATCTCTCAAATGAGAATTTTTCCCAGACAGACACTTCGAAATGTAAAAATTTTGTAGATAAACCAGTGTAATTCTTTATTTTGGATTCTTTATTTTGACGGTTCTAAATCTGAAGATGGTGCAGGAGCTAGCTATATTTTAATAAGCCTAGAAGGAGAAAAAACCATGTTATCCTACAGGCTTGAATTTGATTGCACAAATAATATAGTAGAATACGAATCATTAATCCAAGGTTTGTACAAAGAAATTGATCTCAACATCAAATATCTAAAATTCCTAGGAGATTCGGAGATCATTGTTAAACGGGTAAGAAATACCATTAATTGTCATTATGTACATTTAAAGCATTACCAATCATTATTCCAATAATTGACCATTCATTTCTTATCCTTCAATATTTCCTCCGTACCTAGAATACAAAATGCTAGTGCAGATTTATTGGCTAATGTAGCATCGAAATTAATTCCATCTCAATAATTTAGTCCCAATAGATTTCCATTGAATTAATTTTTAGACCATTTGTTCCTGACAATATTACCAATTGGAGAGTATTTAAAATGATTCATATATCATATATTTCCTTACATCTGAAGGATCTTATGATAGTCAAATTTTAGATGAAAATGAACATGACATTCAGATAAAGGATGAGCAAGATGAAAATTCAATTCCTACGTTAGTTTTCAAATTAGAAGACCTTTATGATCTAAAATATAGGTTTAAAATAGTTCCTAACTCTAAAATTCAAAGTTCTACCTTAATATTTGAGTTAGTAGATCTTGGAACTGATGATAAACCTCAAAATGTCAAATTAGTTCTTCGTCTATCTTCTGATGAAAGATTATCATTTTTCAAGTTTTAAGAATGTACAAAAGTGTTTTTTCTTGGGATTACACTGTTCTTAAAACATATGAAACTTCTATGATTCAACACACTATTCCTATGATTTCAGATGAGAAACCTATACAGCGAAAGTTGAGGAAAATACACCCAAATCTTGAAAATAAAATCAAAACATAACTGAATAAACTCCTCAAAGAAACTATTATCTTTCCAATTAGACATTTTAAATGGGTTTAAAATTTGGTTCCTGTAAGGAAGAAAAAATGGTGATATTAGGATTTGTATTGATTTTAGGAATTTAAACAAAGCATGTCAAAAGGAAAAATTTCTATTACCAACCATGGAAAAAGTACTACAAACAGTAGTTGGTTCTGAACTTATGTATTTCCTAGATTGATTTTCAAGATATAGCCAAATCCTTGTATATCTAGATGACAGATTAAATAATACATTCAGGACTAAGTGGGGAACCTACGCCTATCAAAAGATGCCATTTGGGTTAATTAATGCAGGCGCCACTTTTTAGAGAGCTATGGACACAACTTTTAGAGGACTCATCAATAAATCAGTGGTTATTTATCTAGATGACATTACAGTCTTTTCTAGAGAAGCAACCAATCATGTGAATGATCTAAAGCAAGTCTTTGAGCGATGTAAAAAATATAGAATTTCATTAAACCCAAAGAAGTCATATTTCGCTTTATATGAAGGAAAAATTTTAGAATTCATTGTGTCAAACAGAGGTATCTATATTGATCCTGAAATAAATGAAGAGATTAAAACAATTCATTTCCCTCATAACAAGAAAAATATGTAATCGTTTCTTGGGCAGATAAATTTTTTAAAAAGATTTGTCCCTGAATTTTCACAAATAGTTTTACCATTGCAAACCATGATTAAGAAAAATTCAGTCTTTAAATGGGGACATAATGAAAGAGAAGCATTTGATTTAATCAAACAATCCATTTTCAATGCTCCATTTCTGACTACCCCCAATTTTCTTAATCCTTTTACTTTATACACCTTCTCATCATATACATCTTACCTTGTTGTTCTAACATAGCTTAATGACCAAAAAATTGAAGCACCAATATCATTTTTCAGTTCCAATTTGCAAGGCGTAGAACTAAATTATTCATCTATTAAGAAACAAGCATTTGGTGTCTTTAAAGCTATAAAGCATTTTAGACCATTTCTCCTTAAAAATTACACCAAAATAATAGTTTCTTTCTCTGCAATGAGACAACTATTGATTCAAATAGAACTACGAGAGAAAAGGGCTAACTGGGTTACTACTTTACAAGAATATGATGTAGAAATTAGATCACCTGAAATTGTTAGAGGTCAAGGTTTTTGCAAAATTCTAGCAGGAGCATCCCATTTATCATCAGAGGCAGATTCAGGTAATAATGTGCAAATATCAAAGGTAATCATCAACGATGTGCAATCTCAGTATGTTGATCTCAAATTTTATTTGAAAAATGGATATGCCCCAACCCAAATCCATTATAAAACAAAACGTGCTTTGAGATTAAAGGCCAAGAAATATGAAATAATAAATGATGTATTGTTTAGAAGAAACTTTGATTCTGTGCTATTAAGATGCTTAGAGAAAACTAAAACAGAGAAAGTTTTGTAGGAACTCCATGATGAACCAGCTGGAGGACATTTTGGAGGAAATACAACAGCACATAAAATCTTGCATGCAGGTTACTATTGGCCTACACTTTTCAAAGATGCTCATGAATATGAAAGAAAATGAAAATTTTGTCAAAGTGCCTCTGGAAGACAAAGGAAACCATCTTTCCCATTACAGCTAGTTAATATCGAACAACCATTTGAACAATGGGGATTAGATATAATTGGTGAGATCATTCCCAACTCTTCCAAACAACATAAATATATTATCACAGATGCAGATTATTTTACTAAATAGGTGGAAGAAATTCCACTAAAGGTAGCCAACTTTGAGAATATTATTGATTTCATTGATCAATTTATCATAACTAGATTTGGTTTACCTACTGCTTTAATGTTCGATAATGCATCTTATTTCTCAAGAGGTTCTGTGATAGAATTTTCAATCAAAAGAGGATTTAAACTTAAGTATTCTACAAATTATTATTTTCAAGGAAATGGTTTAGCATAATCAAAAAATAAAAACCTTATTGGAATCATCAAACAAATTATTGATTAAAATCAACGAAATTGGCATAAGTCACTAATCTTTTTCTTTGGGCAGACCGAATAACTCAAAAGGCCTCCATTGACACTTCTCCATTCAATCTTGTTTATGGAAAATAAGTTATTTTTCCTACCAATGTAGTTATTCCTTATCTTTCCTTAGTTCAATTTATTGATGAATATCCTTCTTCTTTCTTGCAAGAAAGACAATTTCAAATTCTTAAGCTTGAAGAAGAAAGAGAAAAGTATAAAGTTACTCATGCACAGCATCAACAGATAGTAAAAGTTTCATTTGATTCAACTTCTGTTACTCCAAAAAACATTCAAATTAGTGATTTGGTATTGAAATGGGACAAAGCACATGCGGAAAAATGTAAACCCACCAAATTTCAAAGACTATCGTTAGGTCCATTTCAAATCATTGAAGAAATAGGCTCATCAACATTTTTATTTAAAGATCTATCAGGAAAAATAGATTATTTTCCTGTTAATGGGTAGATTTTAAAGAAATAATTTTCATAGGAGGTAACCCCTTCTATTCGTTGTATACTATTTTCTTTTCTTTTCCTTAGGAAAATAAAAATTGAGTAGTATTGAATTTTGGCTTTTCAAGTAAAATATCTCATATAATATTTTTTGATTTATCTCTTATAGAAATAAGAAATGTTAAGGAAACAATCGAAAGATTTGAAAGTCAAATAGATTATATTTTATTGAAAGATGCAATTTCACTGAAGTTATTTATTCTCTGATGAACTCTCATCTTTATAAAGCATGGTTATTTTGTTATCGGCCAAGAAAAGAATCTTTATGTTAAGTCCCTACATTAATAGTGTAGGCCCTTATTATGTTAGTATATCCCGCCTTATGTTATTGTTATGCCCCTGTAACCCCCATATTGTTATTATTGTGCCCTTACATTATTATTGTTAGGTCGGCTAGGATTACATTGTGGCCCCACTAGGATTACATTGTAGCCCCATGGACTCCTATATATAGAAAGGAGGTTTTGTCATTTGTATCATCCAAGAATTGTTCATTCATGTAATGTATTGGAGGTTTCCCCCTTGAAGTGGCTTATTTCTAAGGTATTGATATCTCTTTTCTTCTATTTTTGGAGCTGGTTTCACAACATTTGGTATCAGAGCTTTGGATTCTAGGGTTTCGCTGCTCCAAACAGGTCATCGTGGAATTTTCGCTATAAAGTTTTTTCTACAAAGGTTCAGAAGCTTAAATTTTTAGGGTGTGAAGCCGAAATCCTGAGGAACATTTTCATAAAATTTCAGAGCTTCGTTCGCAATATTTTCGGAGATATGATCTGTGCAAGGTAGGGCTTTTTGCAGGCTCCTGAATTTCACTTAAAAAGGTCATTTCCGCATTTTCGCTATACCTTTTTTTCTACGAATGTTTAGAAGCTGAAATTTTTAGAGTGCGAAGCCAATATCTTGAAGAACATCATCGCAAAATTTCAGAGCTTGGTTTGCAACATTTTCAGAGATATGATCTGTGGAAGTTAGGTCTTTTTCAGGCTCCCTAATTTCATCTCAAAGAGGTGATTGTGGGAAAATATTTATAACTCTCGCTCTAAGCATTGGATTGGAATTCTGTAAAAAGTGACTGGAAATACACGGACTGTAGTTTCCTGTCTATAAATTTCAGAGCCAAAGGTGCAAACAGTGACACGTGGCAAGTTGTAAAAGTTCGCTCTACTGAATTATTCCATAACTAGGTCATTGTGGGAGATTGGACATAACTTTGTTTTGAAGAATACAAATTAGGTCAGACCTGTGGCATCTGAAAGAGGATTTAGAGGGATACTGCAGGGCAAAATTTTAGATATTGAAGATCCAAAATCACAGAGATAATTCAGTTTCAATATCGAGCTCCTCAAAAGCAAGAAAAAGGTGTGTATTTGGTTTTTAAAATTGCATAACGTTTGTTTGAAAAAGCAGTTTGAAGTGATTCCAAGGGCATATATTTTAGTATTTGATTTTGAAATGCCTCCTAAAAATAATTCCACACCCATTAAGCCCTCAGAAATATATACTATGATGCATGAAGAGGAAGAATTGCAGTATGAGATATCAAAATTACAGTACGAAGTGCAACAAATTTTGATCTTACGAAGAGCAATGGAAGATGATATAGATGGTTTAAAAGTAGAAATGGAGGATAATTTGGATGGTTTGAAGGATCAAATAATAGCTAATATGGATGATAAATTAGTGGAAGATCACATAGAGCATCAACAACAAGTTCTCCAACTCTCAAAGGATAACCTAACTTTGGTGCAGAATCTAATGAAACAACAGGAAGATCAACATCACATCAAAAGAATTTTTGAAGCAGTCACAGAAACAAGAACCCGACAAGTATGATCAATTTCAGAGTATCTTAGCAAGTGGAAGAACTTTCATGTAGAATATTCCACATGGGAGGATGAGAATTTTATATAGAAGCATCAAGAAATAATCAAGCGTTGAGTACAACACTCGTTTGAAGGAGAGGGGCATGTTAAGTCCCTATATTAATAGTGTAGGCCCTTATTATGTTAGTGTATCTCCCCTTATTATTATTTTTATACCCCTGTAACCCCCATATTGTTATTATTGTGCCCTTACATTATTATTTTTAGGTTGGCTAGGATTACATTGTGGCCCCATGGACTCCTATATATAGAAAGGAGGTTTTGTCATTTTTATCATCCAAGAATTGTTCATTCGTGTAATGTATTGGAGGTTACCCCCTCGAAGTGGCTTATTTATAAGGCGTTGATATCTCTTTTCTTCTATTTTTGGAGCTAGTTTCACAACCCTTTAACATAGTAAAGACTCTTTTACAAAGAAGCAATCTTAAAACTCAAAAAATTATTATCTAGAATCCTCAAAAGGACCAATGTTTCACCCCATCCGGGAAAAATTATCAATTTTTAGAAAGAAATTTAAAAATCATGCTAAAAAGCTTAAAATATAATAAGTCTCATCACAAGCTTGTTTACCATGTTCATAGGGAAATAGTTGAATTGACATTACCAATACTGCCTAACAAAACAGGGTAATGACTTGAGATTATATCAAGAGGACAAGGGGTCTCATCAAGAGCCACCTTGATCATTTTAATGAAAACTAGTGAATGGAATTGTCAATATTTGGTTACCACGCCAAGAAAATGGCTTTTAAGTAAATACAAATATAATAGAAAATATCTACAAAAAAAAAAAAAGTTCCAAAAGATATCAAATATATAAAGTTGGAATTTATTTTTGAAGATTGTAAGAAAGACTGGATGGGACAATGAATCATTGTTGGGTAAAAGGTAACTCTGCCAAGAGCTTAAATTGCCTATTGTATCATAGGCTCTACCTGTGATAAAAGAGTATATATTTATAAAGCTAATATGAAAGAGCCACCTGCTTTATCTTTTTGAACAGAGTAAAGACTGATATAGATACTCATACTTTTATTTTTTTAAGGAATTCTTATGAATTATAATTAAGAAAGATTTTGTTTCTTAGTGAGATATTACTTATTGAAATTCATTCCTCCAACTATTTTTATTTTGAAAAAGATTTTAGAAATTTCAAAAAGTTAATCAGAGATAGCTGGTTCTCCCAAGTGAATCGCCAATTGTTGTGCTATACAACAACCCCCATTTATTTTCACTAAATGGGGACCCTTTAAAAATAAATAGGAAATTTGTTTTGTTTGATTTTATCTCAGCCTAAGTCTAAAAAAATTTAGGAAAAAAAGTTACTTTCCTTTCTGCTTTCATTTCTTAGCGCACATCGCAAATCGCATAGCTTACAAGCTTAACAACTTAAAACACATTAAGTATTGCGAGCTTCTATATGCACTAAACCTTTTCAAAGTCATATAAAACTCCCATTAAAAAAGCTTTAAACACCGCTATAAAAATAAAATCGCATTGAACCTTATAAAATGGTTAACTTATAACAATTTAGTAAGATTTGCGATGAAACGAACCCAACGAATCAATAAAGAAACAAACATAAAACTTCGAGTATCAGATAAAGCGCATCGGCATTATTCCATAAGTGCACTTCACATTTCGCAGAAAATAACTAAATGCAAGTTTTATTACCGTATAGAAATTGCGATGTGCGATTTGCGCAGATCGTATTTCGTGAAATTTATCAGTAACATAACTAATAGAAATAGTCTCGAGTTGCAATATGAAATAATTGATATTTATTGCTCAGTGTGCGAAATGATTCATATATAATCAACCGGATATCATATCTAACATCTTAAATTGATTGAAAAACATTTCACGTGAAGGTGTGTAAGAGATTTGTTTGAAAGAATTATGGGTGATTAATGGCATTCAATAGGAGTAAGGTTTGAAATATTCATATATAATTCGAGCATGTTTTGAATGATTGAACGTCAGAATTTATGATTATATCACTTTAATTCTATATGTCTCTCCATTCTCTCCATTTCTAAAGTTTGCTATGTTCGCTTGAATTCAGGGAACCACTTAATGGAGCAAGGATAACATAGATGAGCAAGAAAGGCAAGGAAATTTCCCAAGCATCATCTACTGAAGACTCACATATGTCTCCCCTATTCCTAGGTACCACCTGCAAAAAGGATTGTGGTAGTTCCTTGTGGGAGTCAATGTATCAATTCTTCGAGAATGAAAATCCAAGGGTAATAATCAAAGTTGCTATAGCAGGCGCGTCATTTCTTTCATACCCGACCTATTTTGATGTTGCATGCTCATTCATCCATAAGGTAGCAGCAAGGCCAAATATTCTCCCCTATACATATATGGTTAAGTAGGTAATTGACCACTTGATCATAGAATATAGGACATTTAAGGATTCAAAGGGTGATAATATCGGTTCATTCAGGGAAAAATATTTGAGGATGACGTATCACTTACCCACTCCGCAGCCAAACTATGACAAAGCTTTTTTTCAAAGCTTTAGAATGAAACATCCAGACCTAATGAAAGTTATAAAAGAATGGAAGAACGACCAAGGCAAGCTTAAATGGGACAAACTCGGTACGTACCCAATAGCACAAATTCCTTCCCCTTATTGCTATGCTTCCGGTATTTTTTGTAGATTATTTGCAAAGCCTGATACTACTAGGTTTTCTATAGATTGGGTTCCATTAATTGACGCAATCGTCAATTCTTTAATTCTGAATTGGGAAAATATCCTATTTGATAATTTAGTTAGAAGTATCATGGAGTATAGGAGTAAAAGAAGTGTTTCCTCTAGGGAAATACCCCCCTTTTACATGAGTGCCTATGTCATGGATGTTATTTTCTTTTGTTTGAGTTTTCCTACCATAGGATGGAAATGGACGGCCCAAGCACCCACTCCAATCCACATTTACCACAAAGCCCTTTGGGAGTCATATTTTCATCTTAATTTTTACAAAATTTTCCATAGAGTCATTCTACCTATGCACCAGATTATATTTAACAAGAAAGCCCCTAGGATTTCCAAAGAATCTAGTGCAAACATTTTTCTTGTTGCCAGATGGTTTGCCGAAGAAAGTTTCACCTATGTCAGATTTTTTGGGAGTTATGATTCTCCCCACATCCTGCCATATTATGTACCTGAAAAGCTACTTTCTAGAGAGATTTCTTACCAACTTGTGGTAAATGGTATTTCAAAACAGCTTAAATATGCTAAGAAGGCCATTTGGCCTAATTTCCCTTTTCAGTGCGATACTTTTTCACTTCTTGATATTGGTCATGCCTTCAAGGAAGTTTCAAATGTTAATTTGTTGAAATTTTCTATAATGCCAAATCAGCCATATGACCCCAATGATGTAATTAAAAATTACATCACAGAGCTCAAAGTAAAGCCTTTTGTGAAAGAGATAGATAGATTTGATGATTTATTTCAAGGTATTGAAAATTTTTTGAATGTACTAAATTTTGCATCCAGTCAACTCAATAAATATGACTTGGAAGCCTTCCAAGCATACAGAAACAAGAGACTGGAAAGGAATCCTTTGGATTTATTAACTATTGAAGATGTCAACAGAATGACTCCAAGTATTAGCTTGGATAATGAAGTTAAATACATGTTTGAAGATGTGTCAGGGCAATCAGAACATCAATTTCAGAATTTAGATCATTCTGATAATGAATCCGAAAACAGAAATGAGAGCCCAGAAAAGGTAATTGATCAAGTAATCAAAGAGATTGAGATACAAGAGAGAAGGAATTAATGGAAATGAATCGTCTTCCCAAGAAGTTCAGCACAACCAAAATACACATGATCAGTTAGAAAAATCTCATCCAAAGGATTTGAAGAGTGAATGGGATAATTTTTCTAAGGCACTACAAACACCTCAAAAAATCCTAATACTGATCAATCTACCAATTTTCAGACACCAGAACATTCTCAGAAATTAGTGGAAATTGATACTTCACGACAGCAAGTTCTTGAAACTCATGATTGAGAGATCATTTTGGCCTACCCAACAGAGCATATATTTTTACAAATAGAGGAAATCCCTTCACTGGATGTCTTCTACAATCCTAATCATAAGGTTGTAGTCAAAAGAAGAAAAAGGAGAAGAATTGATGATATAGTCTAAAGTATTGAAAATGAATCTATTGACATTTTATGGAAGGATCCTCTAGTTGATCCTACTAAAAATTTAACCAAGCTATCACAGTTTACAGGGGCATATGCTACTGAAACTATTGATAAGACCATTGAAGTTCAAATGTTACTGAATTCGAAAGAAGATAAAATACAAGATTTAGAGAGACCATTAAAGCAAGAAAATTCTAACTCCAGCAGGAAAATGGAATTGAAAATGTCTCAGTTTCAAATGATTTTGAAAGATTAAATTTGCAGCATCAAGTGCAACTTACAGAAAAGAAAACGCAACTGGAAGCAACAATAAACAAATTACAAAGCAAGCCGGATCTAGAGAAATTCATAAGGGAAGAATTGGATGTGAATGCTAAACTAAAGTAGCAACAAGAAGTATTTTACCAACAAGATTCTATTACTAGCTCTTATTATGATTCAAGTGAAATCCTGATCCAACAAGTGGCTATCCAGAAACTTGAGTGTGAGAAAATTGAGAAGAAAATCAATGAACACATTCAATGGCAAGTATCAGACTCAGGAAAGGAAGTTGATCTACCCCAGGTAGATAAATTTCACAAGGAAATCTTATTTAAGGATTGGGAAGCACAGATAAGGAAAGCAACAAAGCAACAACAAAAGCATCAAGGTTAACAAAGGAAATTATTGAATATGTATGTGAACAGCTTTTGAAAGCAAAGATTATCAAAGAGTCCACATCTGAAGTGCTCTCATAAATCAAGCAGTTGGAAACACAGTGGAAACAAAGGACAAAAATGCAGGAATAAATGATTAAAAAAGTAAATAAGTTTGATCAAGAAAATTATTGGAATTTTCTGATGAAACCTTATCATCAGTACCAAACCCTGCAGTCTTTAAATGATTCAACAAAAATATCGCAGCCAACACTCTCAAATGAAGTATTCAAGGGACAGGTTAGATCAAGAATTTCAGAGCCAACTCAACTCAAATCCATGCTTAATATTTGTCAACTTCAGGATCAAATCCAAATGGAGGATCATAACTCATAAGTTATGTTGTTACTTTATTTTCCTAGATTGTACTTGAAGTTTTCTAACGAGGATGGTTGTTTGAAACCTCCTCTATTTTTATGTAACAATCTATTTTTAAACATATTTTAGTTTATTATTTAAACCCTTATCATGCATTTAGAAAAGGGTCCATAATTTTGTCAAAAACATTTGGAAAAAATGCACTTATGTAAGTTATTAAATGCTTTGATGGATTAATGGAACACACTCTGTTATCTTTTGATAGTTGAAGTTGTTTAACTAATGTTGCACTATTTTACTCTTTCAATTGCTTGAAAGTGAAGAGGAGTAGAAAATCTACTCTCAGTTTATATGAGTAGGACTTCATACATATGGTACTTCTATTCAATTGTATTAAGTTTTTCTTTCTAGATTGAGAGTTATATTTTTACTTGCATTATATATTTGAAACTTTATCATAAATGAATGTTAAATGCACTTTTGTACTAATATTTGTCTATGATTTCTTATCTGATATATAATCACACAAATGAACGCGATATACTTTTCAAAATTCTTTTAATCAAACTATTTTGTTAAAATAATCATCTCTACATAATTTTCATCTCTTTCAAATGTTAAATAATCTTCAATAGTAATAGTTGGAGAATATCTCTTTAGATCACATCAAGGAAGAAACACCCCAGTATATATTAGAATAGATAAGTGTTAGATAAATGCATATGATAGATTAAAATAATTTCCCATTACATGTTATATAAAAAAAACACACCCCAAACCATCCTTATTGGGAAACTGGTCAATTCATCCCTAGTCAGAGCCACCACAGCAAACAGAAAAGGACTTTCTCTAAGGTCTGGACTGGGTGGTTTTCCCCTATGTTGTGGCAACAAAATTCTAAGGCCTCAACACTAGGCTAACTAGGTAGAACTGGTGATCCCCCCCATGGATTATCGGAAGTAACCATACCTAACTAAGGAAAAATAATATTCGGTTGGGAAAAGAATGATGTGTAAATTCCTGGACCTACTGGCAGAATAGCCAGGTTGGGGTACCATAGCCGGCATATAGGATGGTGTTGGAAAAATTACATTCTGGAAACCAGTAGGAGCTTGTTGGAATGGGGTCTCAACGGAAGCATTTTTTGGCTTGAGGGGTCAACATTGCGCAACATGTTGCGGCCCAAAGTAAGGATGTACTCCCTCCACTTGTCTGTAGTCTGGCTACCTTACGCACGCAAATAGAAGCCGCACCAGTGTAGTGACTCGGGACGAGTCACAAGATTGTGTTGGGGGACTGTTGGAACGGGGTCTCCTAACAAGCTGCGAAATTGGTCCATTTTGATTTCTTTTTTATTATATTTAGTATAGCGTAGGGGTTTTGGGGCGGTTCAAAGCCCCAAACACATTATAATGGGTCAAAGGGTAAACTAGGGGTCCAAAAACCATGGGTTGCAGACCATAGGAAATTCGGAGTTAGATTGATATAAATATAGATGTATTTTGTATCGAAAAGGATAGGAATTGATGAGATATTGATGCAATCTATTGCTTAAGCTATCTGTTTGGGTTTTGGGGAACGGACTCCTGCTGGATGTGTGTGCAGAGATCCTAGTCCAGCTATGTGTGGACCCTGTTGCTGTGTGCGCAGGTTGGAAAGGGAATTGTAAGGAAAGATTGATGAATGAATGAATACGAAGGATTATTAGAGATTTGAATCTGTGAGTTCTGTTATGTGAATTGCTGATAATTTCTTTGTTATGCATTTTATGTCTTTAAGCTGCGAACGATTTGTGTACTGAGCTCTTGGATCTAGATCTGTTATGTTCTGTTTATGTACTGCTGTGTTGATGATATATTAAGCCTATAACTGTAGATCTAGTGCACGTGGATACGAATAGGAACATAATTAACTCTGCATAGTACAAGGTAATCTGGGAATTACAGAAACAGGATGCAGCCCTGTTTGCCTTACCCATCCTTTCTCAAGGTGCGAAAACCTGGTTCCAGCACCCACCCATACTACTTCGGGTGAGACTGTGACCTGCGAAAGCAGGTCACTGCTGAAAGGGCCAGTAGTATAGGGGTTTGTTGACAAACCTTGCACACTGAACCTGGGTTAGGACCCCTCAAGCCAACAGAGCCATAGATGAGACAGGTGGAATTCTCCAAGTAGAAGTAAGCAGTGTAGACAGAGGAGTAGGGATAGTCAAGCTAAGATATGGTAGCGCTGTCACAATAGTCGAGACTGTTGATGCAGATGGTAAGGAAGTCTTAGACTCCACCATAGGGTAAATTTTAGATAATGGCACATAAGTGTAAGCCTGTGTAGAACCGTCTAGATTCAATCACAATAAGGCAAACCCTAAAGCATCAGTCAAAGGTGGATTGGTGAGAGCATCAGAATCATCTGCCAAAGTCTCAATAGAAAACAAATCACTATCAATGGGGCCAGACAAAGATTCCAGCATTATATGGTGGTCTAATTCATGAGTGTCAACAAACACTCACTCTCTGTGAAGGATAAATAATTCCACTTCATTCAAGAAGTAAACCTCGAAGACGATGTGAATGTCAACGTGCAAATTCAGCCAGGGTGAGAGTAAATAAACATAGTTAATTTAATGAAAACACCCTAAGGAAAAAAATACTGACTCGGATCAAAGATTATGCTCTAGAACCGTCCTAAAAGGTAGCACACACAAACATAATACAAATAATATGGTGGTGGAATAGTTATACTAGTGACCTTCTTCCCAGCCCTTTTAGCTACGAACTCTATACAAGTGCCCCCATAAGTGGAATACCCTCCCAGAGGACTGAGATAGTATGACTAATAACCATCTTAGGTCTAGCGAAGAAGAAACTGGCCCTATGTATGAGCCCTAGAAATAAAGGCCACTATGGTCACCATGTACAATAACACGACCTGGGGGGATAGTTGCAAGAAAAACCAACATGCAAGGGCAGGAATCCTAACCCCAAAAAGGAGCCAAGACCAAAACCCCCTTGAGAGTTACCTCCCAAGTGGCCCCCAAGTGATAAACACCATTTTTATGCATTCCAATTCCGTTATATCATGCCACATGAAACTAAGTGAGTAGGATTGTGTCACCCCACTTAGCCCAAGTGTGACCTCATGCTTAACTCACGTGGAAGGAGGGCTTCCCATACCGCACTACTGCAAATGGATTTTCACTCCCTATCGCAAGATTCTAAGTTGATTTTGTGATCTTGTAGAAGTTAACTCACACTCCTACCTCCAAGGACCTAGCCTAAGCTAATGTTGGTGTACTACCAGTAAAAATAAAATACAAATCAAATTGATTTTATTATCGCATTACTTTTAATGGTTGTTTTTTACTCAAGCGGGAAGCAGCATGAAACTGAAATGGTGTGTAGGACTCTTATTTAGACACCCTAATGCAACTATATGTAATTTTTCATTTTCAATTCGATGAATGCTAACTAAGAGAGGGAAAGAGATTATCTAACACATTCATTCCTACTAAGATGCACTTTTCCATTAAGTCTTCCTAAATGAAAATAATCCCAATAATTTTAATTAATGACTCAAAAACACACCAAAAATGAATCCGAGAAATATACCAAAACAAGTCTTATAAGAAATAATTGAAATCACTCCAAAAGAGAAACAAATAGGGAAGAAAATCCCAAGCAAAAACAACTTAAAATCAATAAAAATGAAAGCTAAATTGAAAACAAAAAATGTCAATTCTAATCAAGCTAGGATTGTAGTACAATGGATCCACCGGGGCCAATGTTCTACAAGGGACTAAACCGCACCATAGAGGCAAATAGGCCTAAACAATATCTTAAAGAAAGTGATACAATGTAACAAAAACAATTTCAAAAGAACTTGATCAGATGACAGTTGCACATCCGGTCACAACGACACCATTTGTGACACTAATGATAAAAAATCAAAGAGATCACTCAACAAGCAAGAATAGAAATGAGAAACAATCTCAAAATATGAATGTGACACGTAAATCAGATCCAAACAATTGTTGAATACAACTAAGCAAAACTGATAATGAAGTTAAGAGAAAAAATGCAAAACTCAATCAAACTCAACTAATGAAAACTCAAGAAGCAAATCGCACAACAATGAGTAAGGGAAGACCTTGAAAAAACTGAACAAAATAAATCAAATCAGAAACATATGAAATTTGATTAGCTACAAAAAATTATAGATCCAATATATCTCCAATAGATCAACAAGAAAAAACCTGAACTTTTAAGAAAACAAGCTCAAGAATACCCAAAAAATGGGAAAAATGGATAAAAAATGTGTTGAATTTTCAATCAGTTGTATCTTCCTCGTATGACTCTATTTCAAGTGATTTTTTTAACGTAAAATTTAAAGAAGAATACAAATATGTAATTATTTTTACCCAAATATGTACATAAAATAGAAAAACCAAAGCGAAAAAGCAGTCGCGTGCGAAGGCGGAAGAAAAAATACTAGAAAAATTTAATTGGCCATAACTCCTTCATACGGAGTCCATTTTCAGTCATATTTTTTTAAGTGAAAGTATGAGAGGAATCTATATTTGTGATCATTTCAATCAATTTTTGTACATAAAATTCTATAATTTGATTGGAGATGCGTGATTTGTTATTCTCTCGTAAAATTTAAAAAGATAAATAAATAAAAATAAAAAACAAAAAACATATCTAAGATCAACTCAAATCTGAAGCACAGAGATAATAACCTTGAAAAATAATTAAAAATAATCCAAAATTTTTGAGGAAATCCAATAAATCGAAAACAAGAGGATTTGATCAGGATCTAAGGAAAAATGGATACAAAAGCAAGTGTTCTCTCATTGAAAGCACCACTTCTATAAGATCCAGCGAAAAAAGTGCAAGGAGTTGTTGCTCCGTGATCTAGTGTCTAATAGATTACCAGACAGGTAAAGCACAATCAATAAGACATCATAGATTCTTGATCCATTATGATCCATAGGTAGTGATGCAATCGTTTAATTCTATGAGGAAGAAGAAGCTACCTTGCCTCCTCTTAGGTCAGGGATGGATCTTGAGTTCAATGTCGATATGTTGCGCTCCACACGAGTGATCTATCTAATCTAAATACGATCTAAACACCTACCCACAGTCACAACCATAAAAAGGCAACAATTTATCTTCCTTGGAATATCGTTAGATGAATGATATCATAAAAAAATTGCAAGATCTAAACATACAATCATATACAGGAAGGGAACATAGATCTTCATTAATATAGAAAAATTCACTTTGATACCTTACTTCCAACTTCTCCTCTTTGCAATTTGGCAGAGTATCCCCACTAGACGAGAATATGAAGATAACTCTCCTATGGCATAAGACCTCACAAGATCTCAAGCTAATGACAAGATAGCAATAGGGTGTCAAGATCTCAGCAGCAACATGGCTCTCTCTGGAACTAATGACTAGAAAAAATGTGACTATGGTGACCCTGACCCTCTCAAACGATCCAATATAAATAGGTGAATGATAGGTCCTCGGGGGATGAATTTAGATTCTTAAGATGACGAGAAGTTAGAGAAAATTCTAATGGATGAGTCGTGGCCAACTCGAATCAGTGAGTAATAGAGGTGATCTCCTAGGGAATAGGAAACTCTAGAGACCTTTTCACAACTATGAGATTTTTCTCAATTATATCAATTATGAAATAATTATTATCCCATAATTATAAAATTTTGGAAAAATAATATGAAAAAATTCTCAATTATGTAATTCCGCGCTTTAATCATGGGATAAATCTCACATAAGTAAAAGAAAAGGTGAAAATGGATGAATTTTAGCCAAAAAACTGAGGTAAGTTGATATTGAGATTCTCTCACCATAAAGGAGTGAAAAATATGGTTATAGCACATATATTTATTTGTGACCTATGTCAATTGCTTATTATGATTTAGTTCAAGGTGTTGATCACAAAAAGGTTCTGCATAAAATAGAGACAATGACATGTAAGAAATTGATGTTATGTTGCATATGAAGAATATGCCTTGTAATCGAATGAAATGGATAAAAGACATATCAATCTGGTATCATTAGGGATTTTTAGAATGCTAGTATAATTTTCTAATGCTTGGATGAAAAGCCTTGATTACTCTAAAGTTTCTAGGGTTTGCATATAATTTTCAATTTTTAACATAAGAAATATATTGAATACCTTAAAAATATAGGTTTCTACAAATAACTCTCTTGTGTGTGGTTGTATAACTTTACAATTTGTAAGTGACAGGTCTTGGAATCTGTTAGGTTCCTATAATTTATAGGATCTCAAGTTGATTGAGTATTTTATCTCAGGAATTTCACATTGTAAATCATTTTCAATATGCAAATGATTTCAAAATATATATATATAAAATAAAATGAAAAGAGGGTATTTTAAAAAAATGAATAAAGAGAAAAATAATAAAATAAAGAAACATTAAAAAAAAAAAATGAAATCAGAACCCCACAAAAGAAAAACAAAAGAAAATAGCATTGAAAGTGCTGCAAATTCAAATGTCTCTACTAATAGATAGTTTTATTTCTGTCAAATAAAGAAAGGTTGTGTGCAGCTTGTTCAAAATGCCACAATTATAGGTTATTTGTTTAATCATACAGCTTAATCATGGTTAAACAAGTTTAAATTTCTGTAAATTAGATTAGAGAATAAAGATTTTCTAAACAAATTAATCTTGGTAAATCAATAGTTAGGTAGAAAATGACATTGGTTCAACTGTTTAATCTAAATCAATTTGAGAAATAAGTGATAGGATGAATAGATTTTAATATTTCATATAAAAAAAGAGAAATATGGGTTTGCTAGTCTAAATGCACCCCTTGAAGAAGAAATACAAAAGGTTAGTTTAGAAAAAGAATTTGAATTTGAAAGGGTAGGTAGAAGTACTTTGTTTGGAAAAATATTGAAAAATGCACTTATCCTAAATTTCAAACTCCATTATAAAATCAAGCGCAAAAGGGATATGTATGATTTATTAATAGTTTATCCTAAATTTTGGATTGAAGTGAAAAGGCACACTTGACAAAAGTTTTTTGTCGCATATAGTTAAAAAGTTCACAAGTACCCGCCATATGATCAATCCCCTTTTCAAATTGATGGTGTACAAAGGCTTTCGGCCCCCCCTCTCCATCCTTTATTTATCGTCGAGGGGGTCCAAAAAAGTGGTTTTCCCCACTGGGTCCCATGACCGCATGACCTCCCCTCTGTGTTTCGCACCCCCCTGCCTAAAAAACTAATCGCTCCCTACCCCCTCCAAAAACCTCTCCCCCTCACTCCACTACCGCTTTCTCTACCTGATACCTCTTCCACTACCCTTCCACCATGTTTTAAAGTCGTTGTTAAGCAGGTAAATCCTCTCTATGGATAGAGTCGATCCCTCTAGCCCTAGAGTGGGTCTAGAAACAATGAGACATGCTAGAGTGTAGTTTCCTAATTATTGAATGAAAATAGGACACGGTAAATCGACCTACCTGGAGTCCAATGTTGTCATCACGGCTGTAGTGGTGGTGGCCTCTCGCTCTAGCCTCGGAAAGTCACAATCCTTCTGCAGTCATGCTCGGATACCTGCACATAAAATAGTAAATGAGAACAACATACGACATAATAACTTCATTCACAACTACTAGCTAGTCAAAGAGGGCTAAGCATATTGCATTAAAAAAATGACATATTACAAAATAGGAACCAAACAATAGTCTCATTTATATTGATAGAAGGAATAGGTACAACCAAAGCTTTGAAATTGCAGTCTCCTCTAGCGAGGTTCAACCGAAGCGTGTCTCAGATACTTGTCAGGGGATTCGAACGAGATGAGGGTATGGACTTAAGCTCTCTCAACGAAGTTCCTTCTTGTTCTATCTCTCCAAAAATTCAACTATAGTATATTCAGTTCTCCATGTTCAGCTAGCTTATGCAAGGAGAGATAGCTTCTTTTTATAGAGGAAAAGGAGGAGGTTAGGATCCCTACAAAGGTGGAAGGGAGGCCTATCCTTTAGGAAGTTCCCACAAGAGGTGGAAACCATAAACTAAAGGAGGGAGTCCATGGTTATTTAGTCCAACCACTCCCAATGAATCATCCTCGAAGTTGTTAGAGTGGAATATCCGCCTCTATTTTTTAAAAACATTCCATAAACAGCTCGGCATGAGTGGCTAACTGGGACAGAGCACCAACTGGCCTGGGGCCCAATGTTAATCTTCCTCATCAGCACGAGGGCAGAACTGACTACTCGATCCAAGGCAAAAACAAGGGTTTCTGAAGCTCTGTGCAAGGAATTATCAACAGAAGGAATATTAATCTCATGTAAAGGGATGCAATGATGGTATTTGCAAGGCATGACACTTCTTATTAATCATAGAAATGACCCTCCAATGTGCGAGATGGGGATTGCAGGGACAGTGACAAAATGTTGTGTAACAGATGCCCCCTAAAGCATGAGGTTCGAGGGAGAGGGAGGTGTGAAATGCTTTATGAGAATGTGTTCGAACTAAACACCGTTGTCGAAAAACCTACAATGACAAATACAACTGATATCTCTGATACATGAACAAGTGGTATGGGCGCAACCATCCATAATAAAGTACATAAAAACTGAGATCCGAGGTATGGACGCAGCCATCCAGAAGTAAGGATCAACAAATGGACTCAGGAATGGTCGCAACCATCCAATCAAAAGATTCATGCAATAAGTCATGATAATCCACAAGAACTGGCAGCCTGGATTTTATCAGAAAAAACCCAGGGTCTTGTGCTCCATCTTGACCCGAACAAGTACAAATTCAAGCATGCAAATATATGAGCTGAAGTCAAACATGCAAGAAAATCGTCTGATTACCAGCTAATGATGAAAGTTGTTAACAGACGCGAGAGAAACCACCAATAATGACAATGGCCCTCAAGGTACAAAAGGTACAATTCACGGAATGTGAACAATGATCTGACATTGAACACCTACAGAATCACTCGATCGAAGGCTGATGATGTGCACCTTGCATCGAATGCGAAGAGCCTGACATTGAGGCATGCAGGCTCCAAGGTACCGCAAGGGAGTCTCTAGATCATATTCCTAGATAATGAGCTGAAGTCGACAGGAAGTGACTTGGTCGAAGGAGGGCCATAATTTTTCCCACATCATCGACACGAGACAGAGGAACATGATGATAGTGAATCAGGACCAACAGAGAATCAGAGGGAGGTTGAAAATTGCAGAGACAAACTTCTCTTGAACATATCAGCGACACAACACTGGATTTGGCAGTACTTGACATCAAAGGATCTGAGGTCATGATGACATGGAAAAGAGAAAATGAGAGGTCAAAAGAGATTACCCAAACCCATGGAGGCAAAAATGATGAAATTATATGTCCCCAACCTGACACAAATGCAGACAAGTGCCATGTTCAAGAGCGACATACTGCTAACATAACTAAAAATTGGTTCCATTTTCCCCCACCATTTCTGGCGAGTACCCCAATTATTTTTAGAACAAGCTTGAAGGGGATAGCATATGCTTTCAATGTAAGTTTTTCCTTCAGAAAAATCCAACCTAGTACATTTTACGAGCCCTATGAAGGAGGAACTTGAGTAACGTCATGGTGACGAAGTCCAATGTCATCAGGGTTTAACGAGTCTGAAAAAAGGAGAACTCGACATCTTTTCATGTTCAGAGAGTTTGAAAAGAAGCGGAAAATAAAACTCCAGCATGGCCCTTTTCGTAAATAGTCTCTCAAATCTGAAAAGGTAGAAAACAATATCTGAAAGAACCTCTTAGTCGTGATAGGCTAAGGTATTCCTTTTTCGTAAATAATCCATCCCAGCCCGAAAAAGGGGTAAACGTATACTGGGTAGATATCGTTTCACAACCATTTAACGAGTTCAAAATGACAAGAATCTTGGCAATATTTTCAATTTTAGAGAGTCAGAAAAGAGCTAAAATATGACTCGAATAGTGACTTTTCTGTGTTTTTACCGAGTCCAAAAAGGTATAAAATATAACTCGTTACTTCATCACTATCGCGTGAAAACCTGTCGATGCACAAGATATATGTGTAAAACCCATTTTTCGAAATAATATAATAAAATATACGAAAAATATGTCTTAAAACCTAATTAGGGTTTTGAAAAGTTATAAAATTCCAAAAATGGTAAAAATAATTACTTATCACTTTTTACCTCTTATGGAGCAATAGTTACCCATTTTACACTGCGATTTTGTGGCGACGATAGCGGACGATCCGGAAAACCAATCTCAAATCCGATAGTTCTAGGTAAGAGCCAACATCCTTCCCTTCATTTTGCGTCCTCTTTTATTGCCTGAAACCCTCAATTTTTATTCCTAAGGGGGAAAATGCAAATTTTAGGGCACGGCGGTTGGCGCGAGTTTCGGGCACGGACTCGCGCCAATTGCCCACTTTTCTGAACTGGGGTGCACCCATTGGTGCTTCCATTTTAGAAATAGTCGCGCCAACTGCGCAGACCATGTTATATTTAAAAATGCAAGTTAAGGGCCCAATTTTTCACAAATTCAAGCTTCTAAATCAACTAAAATTGTCCATATGAACATGTTTGCAGGTATAAAGTAGCAGAATGGGGATCAAATGGAAAGAATGAGAACACAGCGAAGAAGATGAGCTTTCCATGGGAAATGAGAGATGCATGGAAGCTCTTAGAGACTATGGATTGAATAAGTTCTTCTTAACACCATGTCTCCGAGCTCAACCGGAGCTGCTACAGTATTTGATCAGCATATGGGATGAGAATCAGGAAAATTTCATCCTTCGAGATCAGGAACTTGAGATTGATGTTTCTGATGTCTACTTCATAATAGGATTATTGTGGAGGGGAACAAAACCAATCCTAACCGGCACCCAGCCTTGCATGGAGAACATTTCCATGGTGATTGACATGGTATGTCCACGGGCACGGAAGGGCTCAGGAAGTGGGAAATTCGATATCCATACTATCCCAAACTTGATACTAAAAGTGGTGCGACATACCATCACACAAGCTACAGGATCGCAAGCACCGCACGAAGCTACAAAGACACAACTACTTCTTGATGTAGATTTCTTAACACCGACCATATACAACTGGGCAGAGGCTGTGACAATCAACATGAAATGCCAGTTGACAAAGTGCAATAAGACCAAATTGAAGAAATTTGGTTATGGTTCTATCATGGTATCTTTCTTCTTGGAATGACTACCAATCTTTCAGCATCAGGAGGTCATAGTCCCGACACCACCAGCGAGGGAACCACCGATGTCCTGTTGGGTAGATCTGATGCCAAGGACATGGGGCGGTCAACAAATGTCCTGGAGACTGGAGTTCTTTGATTGGCTCCACCGACAATTGATTGTCGCAGAGGACTGGCCCTACTTTGGTACATATTTTACTGATGATCCGGACCTCCCACTCTTAGAGGGAGAGGATTGGGATGAAGATTTGGGTAGGACTCATTTTTAATTTTCATGAGTGTTATGATTTTTTTAATTATGTATGTTCTGACATTAAACCCATTTGCTTGCATATGTTGGCCCACAGAGACCCGCAAGCATGTCTCCAATAGCGAGGCGAATCCCTTGCGATTTTGACCTTCATGGCGAGGGAGGCAAGGAGGAGGAGATCGTGTGCAACTTGGAGGGCATCACACGTGGATTCCTGGACTATGCGTGATTCGATTAAGTTCCTCGTGCCTACCAGAGGCATATTGTAGGGATGCAAAATCGAATTCACCACTTGCTAAGGCGGCTTGTACGGGTAGTGACATGCTACCATGAGCATCATGCCGATTAGACACCTAGGTTTTATATTTGCATGTTTTGAGAGACGTGATGTCTTAGGATGTAATAGAAAGACACATATTTTTTGAATTTATGATGCACACTGATGAAAACATTCGATATATATATATATATATATATATATATATATCTTCCTGCATGGATCTTTTACATATGATGATGATTTTATAGATTACGCAAATGTCTATCTAATACAATGTTAGCCACTGTATCAGTTAATGCATTCATTCATCTAGGAATATGTTGATATGTAATAAAATCAAAATGTCTTTCCAACAAATGAACACGTAAATACAATCTTAGAATGTACAGGTTTCTGACCAAATAATGACCATTGAGCTGAATAAAAACAAGTTGTGAATCTAGATTTACAAGCAATGCGCGTGTGACGAGGTTGATTGCCTCGGTCAATAGTTCAAGGACAACACTATACTCAGCAACATTTTTTGTAGTCCTTCCTAGACAAATACCTTGCAGATCTATCAACTCACCAGCATGATTATAAATTTCCCAGACTATTGAAGACAAATTCCTAGTACTGCGGGTAGCACCATCTGTGAAACCAACACAAGGGGTAATAGACATTTACACAGTAAGCAAGACCCAGTAACTAGGAAAACGCTCGCAAAGCACACCAAACCCAAAACATGTACAAATATTAAAACAACACCTATGTGCACAAATCATGCATGAATGACTCATGCATAATACTTTTTGAGATACAACCCATTTTTGGGCTATTCTAGAGGATGACCTTCGTAATCAATGAGATCATAGGCCCCATTCTACAACACATGTTTAATAATGTAGGGCCCATGCCATATGGGTTGAAATTTTCCTACCCCCAGCTTATCATGATATTGGTCGTACAGGAGGACGAGGTCTCCTTCAATGAAGGAACGAGGGGAAATCGATTGATAAAAATGAGCTTTGACCCGCTTCTTCTGTGCTTCGATAACCAGAGCAGCAAAGAAGCAAGTTTCATCGAGCCTTTCTAAGTAGAGGAGACGCTCTTCTTCTGGCGAAGTGTTCGGCAGTAATTCAACAGCCAACTTGAGCGAAGGTATTTCACACTCAATCGGAAGAGTAGCTTCCAAAACGTAAACCAACTGAAAAGGAGTGAATCTGGTCGCATTCTTAATGGAGGTTCGGTATGCCCAAAGAGCCGAAACAAACATGAGATGCCAATTGGATTTGTGGATCCCAATCATACGTTGAAGCATGGTGACAAGAAATTTTTTCACGGCTTCAACCTGGCCATTGGCCTGAGGATAGTACGGCGTTGAGTTTTCGTGATGCAGACCCAACTTAGAAGTCATCTCCGCCACCATATAATGTTGAAAATGGGAACCATGATTGGTAATTATGGCTTGAGGGACGCCAAACCTAGAAATGATATGATTGAATATGAATTGAGTAGCCATCTTACCGTCAACGGCAAGTGTAGGCATTGCTTCGGCCCATTTTGTGAAGTAGTCCATGGCTACGATAATATAAGCATGCCCCCCAGCCGAGTGAGGGTTACACGTCATAAAATCGATACCCCACTTCGCAAAGGGACCAACGGTAATAACAGGATGAAGAGGTACAGGTGGCGCACACATCTTGTGATGGTATATCTGGCAATCATGACATTTGCGAACCGCGACAATGTAGTCCTTGAAGATAGAAGGCCAGAAATAACCAGCACGAAGAATATTTTGTGCAGTGGCATAACCAGACATATGATCGCCACAAGCACCACTGTGACAATCATTGAGGGCTTTCTTAGCTTCCTTGAGGGTCAAACATCGGCGGAGTATGGACTCCACTCCGACGTGATAGAGCGTATCTTCGACTATACGATAAGGTTGTGATTGGTGCCGGATGCGTCGACGGGCATCCTTCATCAACTCAGATCTGAAAGTAGAAGTCTGGAGATAGACGATGATATCACCGTACGAAGGATCGAGGGTGCTAATTAAGAAAATTTTATCGTCTAGAATTTATTCCTCAGAACCAGATGGAGCAGAGCCTGACGGGAGCGAACAGATCAAATCATCAAAGACTAATGATTTCTTCAACTTGGTAGCAATGAATTCCAAATTTAACTCTTGGAGGATGACAATCCACTTCGTATTTTCCCCACAGCAATTTCCGAGACAATATATAGGTCATACGGTTGCAATCAGAAATCACAGTCACAGTACGCAAAATAATATAATGACGAAAACGTTGAACTGCCTGAACCGCAGCGAATGCTAACTTCTCGACATGTGCATAGCGTGTCTCAGGATTGAGAAGGTTACGAGATAAGTAATAAATAACATGCTCGTTACCATCATCATCGTCTTGTACCAGAACCATGGCAATTGTGCTAAAAGCGACGGCTAAATAGAGGGAAAAATCATGATAATAGTTTGGAGGACACAACAGAGGAGCGTTGACAAGAAATGTTTTCAGTGCATCAAAGGACTTCTGAGAAATCTCATCCCAACAGAATGGGATGCCCTGTTTTAATAATCGTGCGAATCCTTTAACCACTTCTTCATAGTTAGGTATGAAACATCGTAGAAAACTCTCCTTCCCTTGCAAACTCTGCAACTGATGCAATGAGGAGGGAGAGGGGAGATTAACAATAACCTCAACCTTGAGCAGATCGAGGTGAATTCCATCTTTGGACATGATAAACCCCAAGAGTCTACCAGAATCAACGTAGAATACGCACTTGCGGATTAAGCGAATGGTGTATCATCGACAATGAAGAAAAATCTGACGAAGATGGTCAGGATGGTCCATACGCTTAGCTGAATGAGTCGAAAGGTCATCCAGATAAGGCTGAATGATGTGACGAATATCGTGAAAATCATACGACATCGCTCGCTGAAATGTGGCCACAACATTCTTTAATCCAAAAGGGAGCTTCTTATAAGAAAAAATACCCCAAGGACAGATGAAGGCAATCTTATGTTGATCAGTCGGGATAATTTTAATCTGATTATAACCAGAAAAACTGTCCATGAGGGAAAAAATCTCACTCCTAGCACAATCATCAATGATTTGATCGATAAAGGGAGTAGGATAATTATCCTTGGGACAAGCTCGATTGATATCACAATAATAAAAGTAAACCCTAATGGTTCCCTGCTTCTTATCTATAGGAACAATATTAGAGACCCATTCTATCAAGGGAATCAGATAAACGAAACCAGCTCTGAGAAGATTTTCAACTTCACCTTTAATGGAAGCAGCTTTTCTAGGGTGCACAGGATGAAGGCACTAGTGAACAGGTCTCGAACTAGGGAAGTAGTAATTTCATGCACCACTATACTAGGATCAATGCTGGGCATTTCTTTATAGGACCAAGAAAATACATCATGAAATTGGCGAAAAAGGCTAGTGTAACCTGTACTTCATCTGAATAACAAGTGACCTCGATATGGATGTTCTCGATGATTCCCGGTTTAACGAAAATTTCAATAGGCATCGTCTGTGTAATATTAATCAAGTTACCTTCCATAAAAACTTCATGTGTGAGAATAGGCATTTGAAGTGGAGGAGAAGGAACCTGAGATGAAAAACACTCAAGGCACATAGACATGTCCCCAAGGCTAGGCATGAAGGAGGAACGATGATGACTATCGTCCCACAGTAGATCTTTGAGAGACATGGTTTCCACGATGGCTTCATCAGAGGGAAACACTTCTTTCAAAGGATCAGGCGAATCTGAATCGCCAAGCCAGGGGAATTGAGAATAAATGTCAAGATACATGCCAAAAGGAGCATGATTAGAGGACTGAGTGTCCGAGGCTGCAACGAGTTCACAATATTCAATCTCAATCAGACTCAATAGCATCGAATCTCCAAAATAATCGATCTGTTCAGGCAAAGGAATAATCCATGGGTCGTCAGACCGAGAGATCATATTGATATGAACAGTGTTTGGTGGAGGAAGGGGAAAAATACCTATGAGGGCAGGATCATTAAAAAGACCCGGCCCTACACTCTCGTAGGGAGTAGGAATCTGATCCACATATGGAATGTTGTTCTCGGAAGAAGAGGTGAAGAAGGACAATTGATCAACAGTAACAATCTTTCCTTCGTGTGGAAATTTCAGAACACGAAAGAGAGTGGACGGAATGCACAGCATGGCGTGAGTCCAACTACAACTGAGGAGAATATTATAATTGAGTTTGGCATCAACTACCTCTACCTCAACATTGAATTTCTTCCCTTGCAAAATAATCGGTAAACTAGCGAGAACACCTAGAGGCTTTGATTCCCTTCCATCAAATGCTTCAAGGGAATTTGGCGATGAATTCAGGGATGGAGAACCAATATCTTTCCAGCAAGAATATTACATGACACAGGTTGATGCACCCTCATCCACAACTGCTCGATGGATGTTGAGACCATTAATAACAACTTGGATAATAAGCGCAATCTGATGCAGAAGTCGTGGAACGAAATTCTCTAAATCGAAGGCGAGAAGGATAGTATCAGCAGGATCAACTCCGCCAATTACAGACAACAAAGCCTTCCTTTGAGATGGACAACTCTGAAGTACTTCTAATGTGGACGTCGCAGACGGTGCCTGAGCCAAATCCTCAACAATACTGTAATGGTGAGCGGCACTGGCGTTGGGATTATAAGAAGACCTGCGGAGTACACCTTTGGAAGGTGGTCATACAACAAATTCAGCATTGGGCCTTTCAATCTCAAGAGGACCAGAAACAGGTGGAGGAGGAGGACCATCAGCAATCTCCTTCCCCGTTGCCTGACGCAAGATAGTATAATATATAGATCAAGTAGCAATGGAAACGGTTACAGAACCGTTCATCATGAACACCTGGGAGCCAAATGGGGCAAAGGATGGAGGTTTCTCTACCATCTAGGTCTGCTGAGATGGGAAAGGTTCTTTAAGAACGGTCATAGTTCCTTGGGTACCTTTGAGCAATCGACTCACTTCGAACCATCCAGGATAGTCCTTGGTGAAGTGCTCTTCATCACAAATCAAAAAAGGGTACTTTGGCTTGTGCTGAGAACCATCACCAGCACGAGGTTTCTAAGAACCCTGTTTTGAGGTATCGGCTTTGGCCTTGCCTTTACCCTTATTTTTACCTTTAGAATTGTTATCCACCAGATTGGCCTGAATGGCATTAACTTCTGCGGGCTTACCATAATTTGAGGTGGACTGAGAGGCAACATTGGTGGAAGAAGTAGACTTCGGCTTCCAAAAGTTTGAAGAAGAAGACTTCTGAGAAGTCTGAGATACAAAACTAATAATACCATCGACGGATGGAGTCACTGGTGGTTTAGAAGTTCCAGGTCAGGGAGCATTAGGCAAGATATCATATAATGTGCCATACTAAGAGTACAGAAGATCAAGGTACTGGGCGTAAGCAATGGCTTGTTCCTTGGTTACACATGCCCCATAGATATGTCTTTCACAATCTGATTGAAAAAGGAGGTGGTGAACCAATGAGTCAGAAGCTTATCAAGAATCTCAAATTTGATCATGCGACGATGACACCGCCACTCATGAATATGATCCGAGATATGAGTAGCTCGGTCCTGTTTCAATGAAGTGAGGAGGTGCATCCCAGTCTCATAGCGGATCAGTAACTGAAAATGTGTAAGGAATGCCATAGCTAAAGAATTGAAGTCTTAGAATATGCCACGAGACAACTCAATGTACCACTTTGCAACGGCACCAGTAAGAGTTCACTGGAAAAGACAGAATCAAATAGAATCTTCAACCCAAGAGTTAGAGGAATACCACAAGTGGTAAGTCATAACATGCGCTCTGGGGTCTTCGCCAGAATTTCCCTCAAATTTAGGAAAATCACTAGGAATCTTGGTCAGAATCGGAGGCCAATATGGGTTATGAAGAATGGGATCGTTTGTTAACTTTGACACATCTGGTAACTCCAACATAGCAAGAAATGGTAATTGAGTATTAAAATTCATTGGAGGTCTCTGATAAAGACTCGTGTTCACATTCCACCCAGTCCGAGAGTAATTCTGCCCCCACATATTTTGTCTCGGAGGATTCTGACTATAGGGGTTAGAAGCAGGATAATTCTGTGGATACTAGGGTTGAGGACCAAGATATTGACTCTGAGTAGACCATTGAGGTCCCTGCTGAGCAACGTATGGAGTCTATTGCAGAATGTAAGCATGGCTTTGAGATTGATGATACACCAAGGAAGGTTGATTTTAAGGGTAAAAACCTTGTGGCGCACTATATACCAGCAGATATTGACCTTGAGCGTAATAAGCACCTTGTGGTTGAGCAGGTGGACCATGTTGAGCAGGTTCAGCAGGCGGACCCTGCTGAGCAGGTTGAGCAGGCTACTGAGTAGGTGGACCTGGCTAAATTGGATTAACAGGTAGATATAGCTGTTGAACTGGTTGAACCGGCTGGGGAGCAGGTGGAACCAATTACTGAGCTAGTTGAACTGAATATTGAGGGCCACTGAGTTTCCCTTGTGGGAGAGGTTGGCTCAATGGTTGTGATGTACCAGGTTGACCCAGAGGAGGACCGTAGGTTTTTCCTTGTTGCACAAAGTTTTGGTCATACTGAATGTGTGGCAACAGTTGTGGTGCAAAAGGTTGTCCCTGTGGCAGATAGATTTTCCCCCCAGGAGCATAAGATGGTCCTAGTTGATTTTGAGGTTGACCAGACAGATCGTAGGTTTGGCCTTGTTGGACCAAAGGTTGACCTTGTGAAGTTTGGCCTTGTGGACCAAAAGGTTGTCCCTGTGGACCAGAGCCAGAGCCCTGTTGAGCCAAAGGTTGTCCCCATGAGGGTTGTCCTTGCAAGCCAGAGGGTTGCACAGGTAAGGTGGGTCCAAGATGAGTAACGGTCTGAGAAGGATCATAAACATCCTGATAAGGATCAATAGGATACAATTAGATAGGATTACCATATACATCATAATGATGCGGAAATGAATAAACAAGTTTACCAACAGCATCATAGTGATGGAATCGAGGATTTCCAGGAGCTTGGGGCTGCTGAGAATTCTAAGAACTCTGTTGCTGAACAGATAACAGATATTCATCAAAATTAGTGGAATCAGCACTAGGAGCAGGTGGGGCCTCCGCGGCAAGAGATTGTGATCTACTTAGGCTAGGATTAACAAGCCACATAGGATTGAGAAAAATCGACCTGCGAGTGTGAAAATATCCTGACAACTGAGTCGTAATCATCGGTGTGGATGAATTCACACAGACAGTAGGTGGGACTGGGAGAGATGTAACAGTAACCGGTGAACCAAGTGTCGAAGGTGATAGTCCTAACGAAGGGAGGACAGAACTCTAAGGAGGATTTGATGTAGCGGATTGTGCTATGGATGCAATTTTTGATCAGCAATTGTCATTGATGTCAACCCAAGCAGCACTAGGGGCTAACCCAATATTGCATGGGAATTTTGACCTACCAAATTAATATATTCTGGGTCAATAATTATTTTTATGGTTTCTACTTGTCGAGATGTTTCTATTGATATATGGCATGCCATGTAATTCTTCACGGTTTGAGAGATATTCATGTTTGAAGTTTGTAACCCCAGTTAGTGGGCTAAAACCCCACGGGGTTGGTGCATGGGTCATTGAAAAGTCATAATTAATATTTTTTATGCTCCTAAAATCCCTCCCAAGTTCACTTGTTGATGCCCCTCTCAACTTAAGCATTCATATAAATTGTGATCTTCATTTCCTCCTTATGCAAGGGATTCGACCATCTCAAACAGGTGATCGTGGCATTTTCGCTCTAAATTTTTTTCTACGAAGGGTCAGAAGCTGAAATTTTCATGAGGCGAAGAAAAAATCCTGAGGAATCTGCAGTAAAAATTTTAGATCAAGCTGCACAATGTTTTTGGAGATATGATTGGTGGAAGTTATGGATTTTGCAGACTCCTGAAATTCTTCTCAAAGAAGTGACCTTGGTAAAATCTTCATAACTCTCTCTCTGAGTATAGGATTGGAATTCCGTAAAAATTAGCAGATAGTGCACAGTATGTAATTTTCACTCTATCAATTTCACACCGTACAAGTTCGCTCTACTGAAATAGTCCATAATTAGGGAATTGTGAGAGATTGGGCATAACTCTTTCTTGAAGAATCCAAACTGTGTCAAACCTGTGACATTGGAAAGAAGACTCATAGGACTACTACAGGACTGAAAATCAGATATTGAGGATTTGAAATAACAGAGATACACCAGATTCAATATAGAGCTCCTAGAAGGCAAGAAAAAGCTAGATCATGTGTTGTCAAGGGTTGCAAAGGACCAGAATTTCTACGGCAGCAAAGAAAAGCAAGGTGCAGCAGAGGGTAGCATGATAAGAGCAGCAACCAAGGTGCATAACAGCAATAATAAGTTCATCATATGAATTCTTCAAGTGGGCAGCACTACATACAATCATTGTAAAGGTATCATTGTACTTATTCATTGTAAATACATTATTGTACAAATTGTATTAGTATCAATCTGCCAAGGGTTGAAGAGGCAGTGTTGGGAGGTCTAGGATCATCATTAGGTGGTTGTGTCAAAGTTGGGGTTATGGTCTAGTATATATTCTTCTTCTACATCATTCTATATCATTGTAAAGTGGACCATTTTCCCTGGTACGGGAGTCCGTTCTTCTTTTATTCTTCTATAGGGTGGTAGGGTGGTGCTAGGGTGAGTTGTAGCTCATTGGGTGTTGGGGCATCCATTCAGTTGACTACTGAAGAATCTCGGGCATTGGAGCGTCCATCCAGTGGGAGCTGGAGAAGAATGCTTTTCTAGATTCTAGGAAGTTGGAGCTTTATTTTCAATTGGAGTTGAATATTAAGAATTATTAGAAAAGCATTAGGTGGTTTTTGTCCCGGAGTGGGTTTCCACCTTAAAAACTGTGTGCATTTGTGTTCCTCTTGTTTGCTGCTATCATTGTAAAAACACTGATAATAATTGAAGATTAACTAATTCTCTAATTGAAAGGAACACTGATTCACCCCTCCCCCCCTCTCAGTGTTTCCAACAACTGGTTTCAGAGCTTGGTTCCTTCAATAGCAATTTAACAACTGGAAGGAGGTCATGGAGCATACCAAGAATGGTGTACTTCTATTCAATGAAAATAATTATGCACTCTAGAAAGGAAGAATGGAGGTCTATCTCTTGGCGCAAGGTTATGAGTTATGAATAATCGCTCAAAATGTGATTTACACTCAACCACGGATGAACAAGGTAAGAATTTCATAAACGACAAAAAAGAAAAGAATATTATTATCGTTGGACTTATTAATTATCGAATCATGATCATAATACGTTGGGTTGTAAAACCGCTAAAAATGTAAGGGACAAGCTTTCGAGAACATATATGTGTGACTTCAAAATGTCAAAGAAGCAAAGCTTCAAATCTATAGAGAAAAAATTGAGCAACTCAGAATGAAAGAAGATTACAACATTGCTGCATACTTCCAATACATTGATGAAATAACCAATACTCTGGTAGCATTGGGAGAGCCAGTTGACGAGAAGACTATTATACGGAATATTCTTAGAACATTACCAGGGAGATTCAACCCAAAGGTATCGGTCTTATAATACAGTGCAAATCTGTACAAACTCAACAAGAAAGAATTACATGGATTTCTCATAGCATATGAAATGAGACTTGATGAAGAAAAGGGTACTTCAAATCTAGAAACTGCGTTCTTTGCATCTAAGAAAACCAATAAGGACAAACAACCTTCAATTGAAATGACATGCACCTGAAAGTGTGAAGAAAAGGGAGATGATGGAGAAGGTCTTTCAGATGAAGAATATGCTTACTTTACGAGAAAACTAAAACATGGTAAGGGAAAATTCAAAGGTAAACTCCCATTGATATGTTTCAGTTGTGGTGAGGTTGGGCATTTCGTAGCAAAATGTCTGAACAAAAGTGATGGCAACTCAAAAGGAAAGAAATGCTTTAAGAAATTCAACAAGCAAGGCAAAAAGAAAGGATCCAAAGGGAACTTTATCTCTAAAGAAGATAGTTCATCATCTGATGAAGAAAGTGACAGCAAAGAAGAAGCCAATGAGAAAGTATTGTTTATGGCCAAGCACAATAAACAAGAAGTATCAAACAATGAAGAACAAGGGTTGACCATAGAATAATTTTATGAGGAGGCAATCAAGCTTATAAAAGAGCTCAATGCTGAGAAGATTCGTTCCAATACTCTTGAAGAACAAGTTCAAGGTCTCAAAATTGAGGTTGAAGAACACAAATGTATTGAAGAGCCAATTCAAAAGAAGTTGGAAGAAAGCAACCAAGAAAGGGAAGCATTAGAAGCCGAAGTTGTCTCGCTGCGTAAGGAAGTGAAGAAGGGAAAAAATCTCCAAAAGTATGCCATCAGCTCAAGGGCATTGGAAGAAATCATCAACAATCAACGATCTTACAACGACAAAACTGCCTCGGTTACAAAGAAGAAGAAGCAACACCTTCTACAACAAAATACAATGAACCTATGAGATCTGACATACATGAAGACTTCATTGGACAAGATTCGCAAGCACATCCTTGGAAGACGATTCCTCGATGAAGATTTTCATCCAGGTACCAACATATTTTTCATGGCTATTGTTATTCATGTGGAAAATTTGGTCATAAAGCTGTAGAATGTTGCACGTACCCAAGGAACCAATACAATTCCAAGAGATTCTTCAAATATGAACCTCCCAGGGCTCAACAAAACATCAATAGATTTGAACATTTAAGAAATAATATGGAATGTTACAAATGTCAAAACTTTGGACACATAGCCAGACATTGCAGACTTGAAAATCCTCCAGAAGAATCTTCAAAGCCACAGAATGAACGAACATGGAAGAAGAACACTGATAATTGTGCTCTCACTCTCAAAGCTCAAAAAAATAAAGATGTGTGGTATGTTGACAGTGGTTTCTCAACGCATATGACTGGAGATAGAAAGAAATTTGTATCTCTGAAAGAGAAGAAGGATGGAACCATATCCTTTGGAAATGATGGATCTTCAAATGTTATAGGATCAAAATGCCACTCTTAAGCAAAGATGTTATAGCCAAGAATGTTCTATTGTCGAAACACGAATCACAACCGCCTACTGCTGACAAATAACATGGTGACACACAATGCTATTCAACTCCACAAAATGTGAAATCAGGAAAGGCAGGTATGGTAAAATTGTGGCTACAGCAAGTCGAGCTCCAAACGACATATATGTTCTGGATGAAGCAACTAAAGCATGTCTACTATCTAAAGAAGATGAAATTTGGTTATTGCACAAACGAATGGGTCACATAAACTTTGAAAATCTTGTCAGGATAAGAAAAAAGGAAGCAGTACGAGAAATTCCTAAAATCTCAAAACCTTCCAACACACTATGTGAGGCATGTCGGCATGGCAAGAAGACAAAAGTCCAATTTAAAACAAAAGAACACTTTTCATCACATCCATTGGAATTGATACATACTGATCTATGTGGTCCTGTGAGAACAAAAGGCTTAGATAGAGAATTATATTTCATGTTAATGATAGATGACTATACCAGGATGACAGTCGTCAGTTTCCTAAAGAAAAAATATGATGCATTTGAGTGCTTTAAGATCTACAAGGAGTTGGTTGAAAATGAAACTGATTTGAAAATAAAGTGTTTAGGATCAGATAATGGTGGAGAATTCACTTCCAAATTATTTCAGCAATACTGTGATGAAAATGAAATAAAAAGGCAATTTTCAACAGCACGAACACCTCAGCAAAATGGAGTTGCTGAAAGAAAGAATAGAACTGTATAGGAAATGGGTAGAACAATGTTGAAGGACTCAAAATTGGATGAAAAATTCTGGGTTCAAGCAATTGATACGACAGTCTTCATTATCAACCGAAGTCTTCTCAGAAATAATTGCAACAAGACTCCATATGAATTATGGAAAGGAAAACCACGAATGTAAAATATTTCAGAATTTACAACAAGGTATCAAGAGAAGATCAAAATTTCAAAGTTTTGAATCACGTGCTGATGGGGGGTATCTTTGTTGTCATCACGAAAGAAAGGCCTATAAATGCTATAATCTAAGACGAAAACAGATAGTGGAGAGCATAAATGTTACATTTGATGAAGATGGTGTTCTAGCAAGTAATGATGAGGATCTAGAATCTTTGAAACTTGAGACAGAGGCTGAGAAAGATACAGATAAAATTGTAGAACAAGAAGCAACTATCAATGAGGAAGAAGTAAACAATGATCATCAAGATATACGAGAACAACAACAAGAAGCTCCTCCAAGGAGAACAAAAGAGAGGATTCAAAAGAACCATCCATCAAATCAAATCATTGGAGACATAAATGAAGGTCGATAGCTTCGTTCATCAAAACAAGCTCACGTTGTTTTTCTAGCAACCTTTGAGCCTAGTAGTTTTGAGGAAGCCAGCCAAAATGAACATTGGGTAGCAGCTATGAATGAAGAATTGGATCAAATTGAGAAGAATAACACTTGGTAATTAGTTCCATGACCAAAAGATAAAAATGTCATTGGGACTAAATGGGTGTTTAGGAACAAATTGAATGAAGATGGGTAGGTTACCAGAAATAAAGCAAGATTGGTTTTCAAAGGCTATGCACAAGTGGAAGGAATTGATTTTGATGAAAAATTTGCACCAGTTTCCAGAATGGAAGCCATCCGAATGTTTCTCACCTATGCATGTTCAAGAAAAATCAAAGTCTACCAAATGGATGTTAAGTCAGCATTTCTGAATGGAGAATTAGAAGAAGAAGTTTACATCGAACAACCTGAAGGTTTTCTATTATCACAAAAAGAAGACTATGTCTGCAGGTTAAAGAAGGCTCTATATGGCCTCAAGCAGGCTCCCAGAGCATGGTATGCTTGTCTTGATGGATATCTATGTCAACAAGGGTTCAAGAAAGGTATTGTTGATAGCAATCTTTATGTACAAATAGATAAAGATAATTTAACAATTGTTGAGGTATATGGGGATGATATAATATTTGGTAGGAATGATGATCGACTAAGTAAGAAATTTTATACAAAGATGCAAAGTGAGTTTGAGATGTCTTTACTTGGTGAGCTGACATACTTCTTAGGGCTTCAAATATCTCTGCAAGAGAAAGGAATATTTATATTTCAAGCCAAGTACATCAAGGAAATACTCAAGAAATTCAATGAAGATTGCAAACCCGTCTCATCTATGGTAAAGCAGTTGCAAATTGAGTATAGACAACTCATCTCAATGGATCTAGAGGTTTTACAGAGCTATGATTGGTAGTTCTATATTTAATGTGCCCTCTCTGCCATGTTAAAAGAAATTAGATACAGCAGATTCCAAGCAAGACCAAAGAATCAGTATTACACATCAAAATAATTCTTCTAGTATCTAAATGCATGTACATATGGCTTGTGATATCCTGGATGGTAAAAATCTCAATATTCAAGCTCTGCATGATTGGGCAGAAGCGTTGATGATCGAAGAGTACTAGTGGAGCAAGACTTATTCTAGGTGGTTTTCTGTGACGTGCTGAGCAAAAAGAAAACTTCAATCTCGTTATCTACAACGGAAGCAGAATACATTGCAACAGCATCATGTTGTACTCAAGTCCTTTGGATGAAACAAACTTTGCAAGATCTTCAAGTACAATTCAGTGAGCCTATTCCCATATTCTGTGACAACACTAGTGCCATCAGCATCTCCAAGAATCCTGTCATGCATTCAAAAAAAAAAACACATTCTGATCAAATATCATTTTTTTAGAGAACAAGTCGCTGAAAAGAATATCAAACTTGAGTATGTTTCTACAAAAGAACAAATTTTTGATATCTTCACTAAACCTTTACCTCGTGAATCATTTGAATATCTTCATCAAAAGCTTGGGATACTCCCAAGTTCTCATTAGATTACAGGTCTACAGAACGGTTGTGTGTCAGGGGGAGTGGAAGTGTGTACAGGTTTGCAGAACGGTTGTGTGTCAGGGGGAGTGGAAGTGTGTACAGGTCTGCAGGACGGTTGTGTGTCAGCGGGAGTGGAAGTGTGTACAGATCCACAGGATGGTTGTGTTTCAGGGGGAGTTACCCTTTGCCATTGATGTCAAAGGGGGAGAGAATGTTGAAGGAAGAGGTATCATGATCGTAGGGGGATTACTTGTGTTTCCATCAATGCCAAAGGGGGAGATTGTTGATCAGTGATTTCCATTGATGTCAACCCAAGCAGCACCAGGGGCTAACCCAATATTGCATGGGAATTTTGACCTACCAAATTAATATATTCTAGGTCAATAATGATTTTTATGGTTTCTGCTTATCGAAATGTTTCTATTGATATATGGCACGCCATGTAATTCTTCACGGTTTGAGAGATATTCATGTTTGAAGTTTTTAACCCCAGTTAGTGGGCTAAAACCCCATGGGGTTGGTGCATGGGTCATTGAAAAGTCATAATTAATATTTTTATGCTCCTAAAATCCCTCCCATGTTCACTTGTTGAAGCCCCTCTCAACTTAAGCATTCATATAAATTGTGATCTTCATTTCCTCCTTATGCAAGGGATTCGGCCATCTCAAACAGGTGATCGTGGAATTTTTTCTCTAACTTTTTTTCTACGAAGGTTTAAAAGCTGAAATTTTTATGAGGCGAAGCCGAAATCCTGAGGAAGTTGTAGTAAAAATTTTAGATCAAGGTGCGCAATATTTTTGGATATATGATCTGTGGAAGTTAGGATTTTTGTAGGCTCCTGAAATTCATCTCAAAGAAGTGACCTTGGTAAAATCGTCATAACTCTCTCTCTGAGTATTAGATTGGAATTTCGTAAAAAGTGGCAGATATTGCACAGTCTGTAATTTTCACTCTATCAATTTCACGTCGTACAATTTCGCTTTGCTGAAACAGTCCATAATTAGGGCATTGTGAGAGATTGGGCATAACTCTTTCTTGAAGAATCCAAACTGTGTCATACCTGTGGAATTGGAAAGAAGACTTAGAGGACTACTATAGGACTGAAAAATCAGATATTGAGGATCTTAAATAACATAGATACACCAGATTCAATATAGAGCTCCTAGAAGGCAAGAAAAAGCTAGATCATGTGTTGTCAAAGGTTGCAAAGGACCAGAATTTCTACGGCAGCAAAGCAAAGAAAGGTGCAGCAGAGGGTAGCATGATAAGAGCAGCAACCAAGGTGCATAACATCAACAAGAATTTCATCATATGAAGTCTTCAAGTGGGCAACACTGCATACAATCAATGTAAAGGTATCATTGTACTTACTCATTGTAAATACATTATTGTACAAATTGTACTAGTATATATCTGCCAAGGGTTGAAGAGGCAGTGTTGGGAGGTCTAGGATCATCATTAGGTGGCTGTGTCAAAGTTGGGGTTATGGTCTAGTATATCTTCTTCTTCTGCATCATTCTATATCATTGTAAAGTGGACCATTTTCTCTATGTGTTTCATTCTCTTTATATTCTTCTAGGTGCTAGTGAGTTGTAGCTCATCATGTCAGCATCCGTTCACCATCACTCAAGAATCTCACTGAGCATCCATCCGAAGGAGTCGGAAATAAATCTTTCTAGATTCTAGGAAGTTGGAGCTTTATTTTCAATTGGAGTTGAATATTAAAGAATTATTAGAAAAGCATTAGGTGGTTTTTGTCCCAGAGTGGGTTTCCACCTTAAAAATTGTGTGCATTTTTGTTGCTCTTGTTTACTGCTATCATTGTACAAAAAATGATAATAATTGAAGATTAAATAATTCTCTAATTGAAAGGAATACTGATTCACCCCCCCTCTCAGTATTTCCAACAACAACACCAGACATAATCTGACTCAAGGACCTATATCCAAGTGGAAGTGACACCGATGGTGGAGAAGACTGAGTAGAAACATGAGGGAGATCTTTAGGAAAAATTTGATATTCTCCTGTAGAAATAGGCATTCCTTCACTGCTAACAGGACTGGATGAATCCATGTCTGGCTCTGCCGTAATATCTTCAAAAAGACTACAGGGACTAGGAGGTATAAAACTGTGATCCTGATGTAAGAGGAGGAAATTCTCCTTCTTCCCCAAAACCATACCAAGCACCCGAAGGAGGCCAATTGAACTCAACTGACTCTTCAAGGGGAGATCGGGTAGCAAGAGGCAGGACAGACAGGAGAATAGGCTGCGAAAACTCGGTAGACCTAGTGGAATGAGGGGTTTCAAAAGAAATTTCTGGAAAAGAACCACCACTAGGAGGCAGTGAGGACGATGAAACTAGTGGTTCTACCACTGTGACTGTATATCAAAATAGGAAGGAAAAAATATAACCAATCGAAGGCTCCAAGATCAAAATCTATGGAAAACAAAAACAGGCCAAGTAAAAAAATTTTTAATAGGCGTGTGATGGTGGGTAATTAATTTTATGACATTGAAACCGAATTTTGTTGTTTCATATTTTAAGAGTCCAGAAACAGGCAAAAGATGACTCTAGTCTCTTTCAATTTTAAACGAGCATGAAAGGAAAAGTTCTCAATGATCTCTTCTCTTTCTAAGGAGTTATGAAAAGATCAAAATGACTACTCAGGTGCTCTAAGCAAGAGGGTATACCAAGTTTCCATGAACTTCCATATACACCTTGGTGATCAAATGAAAGAGAAATGACCAAGGACTTAACGTACTTGTAGGTAGTATCCCTGAATGTTGTGTTCGGTGTATCACAGTTACAAGGCGGCAAACTTGGCTTCCTATGGATAAAAGGATTGAAACCTAGAGGGGTCTCCCTTTATATACTCGATGGTACGGGGAGCACAAGTCCATACTAGCGCTGTCTAAAGCCAGATGGCGAACGACAGCTACTAGGTTTTAAGACGCCGGAACACGTCTCTAGCCTAGACCACTAAAAATGTTTTGTTAGGTTTCAATGCTTCCTTAGGTTAATTGAATGAATTTTAAAGTTGACCTTGGATTATGTTTCAGTTTCAAGGGCCTACCGAATTTGGATCTCAAATTTCCTAAATGCAAACTATATGCAAAAGAACACCATATTTCATTCAATGAATGCTAATTACGAGAAGAATAGAGATATTTCAAACAATAGAAAACAATGAGAATATGCGAATAAATCCACTAATGCATCTAATGCAATCAAACGAAAATGGGAAACTCTTTCCTAGACTATCAAATGCTAGTTATGCAAAATAACTTCTCACTTTCGATGCAAAGGAAAGAATGCAAAAAAAAAAAAAATCAATGAAAAGAAGTACATAATGCACTAATTACATGAAAAACAAAATAAACACTAGCCTCAGTATTTTGAATGTAAGAATAAAAATTTAATGACTCAATCAGTGCAAAACAAACACAAGAAAGCACTCAAACTAATGCTACAATCTTCCAAACCAGAAGAAATTTTTCAAAGCGATCCAAACAAGCAATGTAATCTATTCTTGGAGCAACAAGGAGAAGAATCAAACAGAAATGAAATGATCATTCAACCAAAGAACACACTCAAAAGGATCAAGAAAACTTAGTGCAATCAACCCGAGAATGAGACTGACAACAATCAAAAGACTTGATTTCCAAACAGAAGGCTCAATGCACAAAGACACTCAGAAACCCTAAGGCCTTTAACTACACTAATAGGAAAAAAAACAAATAATTGAGAAAAACAAGCCCACTGCAGTCAAAACAGTCCCAAAGGCTCAATTACACACAAAAAACAACCCAGAGTCAAGCACAACTGACCAAAAGGCTCATCAAGGAGGTCAAATCAAATCCTACAGGATTCGGCACAACTGTAAGGTGGTAATCTGCGCCAAACATGGGTTGGCGTGACTACAACAAAAGGAACCTGTGCCAATCAGCGCGATTGTTCAAGCGAAAAGCGCGAAAAGCCGGATAACTATGGGAAAAGGGGGAAAACCAATGAGAAGAGGTCAATCCTGACACTGTGGAGCTAAACAAGGGATTTAAAACAAGCAAGAAAACCAGGAAAAACAAACAAGCAAGTCAACGACCAAAATCGACCCAACAAGCTAAAATAACAAACTCACACTGATCCCTAGTGGAGTTGCCAATTTTTTAAGCAGGTAAATCCTCTCTGCAGACAGAGACGATCCCTCTAGCCCTAGATTGGGTCTAGAAACAAAGAGACATGCTAGAGTGTACGTTCCTAATTACTGAATAAAAATAGGACACGATAGATCGACCTACCTGGAGTCCAATGCTATCGCCGCGGCTATAGTGCTGGTGGCCTCTCGCTCCTACCTCAGCAATTCACAATCCTTCTGCAGTCATGCTTGGATACCTGCACATAGAACAGTAAACGAGAACATCATACGACATAATAACTTCATTCACAAATACTAGCCAGTCAAAGAGAGCTAAGCATATTGCATTAAAAAAATGACACAATACAAAATGGGAACCAAACAATAGTCACGTATATATTGATAGAAGGAATAGGTACAACCAAAGCTTTGACGTCATAGTCTCCTCGTGCAGGGTTCAGCCGAAGTGCGTCTCAGATACTCGTCAGGGAATTCGGACGGGATGAGGGCATGTACTTAAGCTCTTTGAACGAAGTTCCTTCTTGTTATATCTCTACAACAATTCAACTATAGTATATTTAGTTCTCCATGTTCAGCTAGCTTATGTAAGGAGAGATAGCTTCTGTTTATAGAGGAAAAAGAGAACGTTAGGATCCCTACAAAGTTGGAAGGGAGGCATATCCTTTAGGAGGTTCCCACAAGAGGTGGAAACCATAAACTAAAGGAGGGAGTCTATGGTTATTCAGTCCAACCACTCCCAATGACTCATCCTCGAAGTTGTTAGAGTGGAATCTCCACCTCTATTTTTAAAAAACATTCCATAAACAGCTCGGCACAGGTGGCTAATTGGGACAGAGCATGAATTGGCGCGGGGCCTAGTGTTAATCTTCCTCATCGGTGCAAGGGCAGAACTGACTACTCACGCCAAGGCAAAAGCAAGGGCTTCTGAAGCTCTGCTCAAGGAATTTTCAACAGAAGGAATATTGCTCTTATGTAAAGGGATGCACTGATGGTCTTTGCAAGGCATGACACTTCTTATTAATCACAGAAATGACCCTCCAATGTGCAAGATGGGGATTGCAGGGACAGTGACAAAATGTTGTGTAACAGTCGTTTCCAATCAAATCCTTTCTCGGGGATTAACCATTGGACATTTAATTAGCCTGGATAACCCTTAATCCAACAGACCCATGCCAATTGCAATGGAAACCATGCAATATTTTAAAAACCATGAAACTAATCTTATTTCGACCTTTTCTGTCATAGATCCTTTACAAATTGTATTGATTAAAAAGTTTTCCAGTGCAGCCACAGTCTAAAAAACTGATTGAGTGTCAATATTTTGTCTCCATCCCTTAATCAGCTAGAGACCTGCAAATAAATTCTTGGTAAACGTTTCTTCCCAATTCCAATTAAATCATTCAGTTATAATCATGCCTCCAAAGAGGAAGAACCAAGAGGATTCTTTGAACCCTTTATTTATCCTCCCATATATTTAGATCACATTCCATTAGCAGATAGAGATTACAAAATCAATGAGACATAGTGTGAGTTCAAATTTTTAAAACTCTACTGTTAGCTGGAGGATAAGTATACTAATAAAATAGATTAAATTGGACTTTGGGAGTCCAATCTCCCGCACTACATTTTCCCTCAGACCTTCCATGCCCCCGAATTCACCCGAAAATGCCAAGCATGATATGTTCCCATCAAAGAGCCATTATATCCCCTACTGGTGAAATCCTCTTCACCATCACTACCCATTCCATAAACCAGATGATGCAAGTTCCCTCTATGGAAAACAACACACCATTTTCCTTAGAAGCCCTCACAGAAATTTATAAAAAACTTTATTTTGCCAAAAGATCTAGGATTTTTGACATTTTCTTACTAGAAGAATACCCAATTGCCAAAGAAAAATCCTCCATACCCTTTCTCAATCTTCCCTGATCAAGCTAAACAGATCATAACTGTAATTTCATACATTCTTGTTTATTATTTTGATTAGTGGATAGATGAACCCATTCTAGGATTCCTCTCTATTTTTTCCATAGATAGAAAACCTTCCATTATGTTTAACTTCAGTCAAATCATGTCTAATAACATCCATGAGCAGTTTATTAAATTTCAAATTGAAGAAGTGTTTAAATACACTTCAATTTTAGTTTATATGTTTCGTATTATCAAGCAAATAAGATTCTTAAGGAAATGAAATTCAACCTGAGTTTCACATGGTTTTATGACCCTCTGGGTATCATTTCTAATATGAGAGTAGAAAACAAAAATACTCCATACATCTATACCTAGAGACCTGAGATAGAGAGATATGTGAACCATCAAGTATGGGAAGAGAATAAAATACAGGAAGTTGAGGAGCAGTTGGTTTCTACATTTACATCACAGACTCTTGTTCCACCGAAGAAAGCAGCTAAAAGACAAAGGGAGAAGAGTCACCTTTTGTGACTGACAGTGCACAAAAATATTTCAAACTCATGTACATAAAAATAGCAAAGTTAAATCCAAAGGTAGACACAGAAAATAATTCAGAGCAAGAGGTGGATATGGTGATAAAAGAAACACCATCTTCCTCTCAGGCATGTGTTCAATTTTCTGCATCTCCCACGGCATCTTCAGTATCACAAGATCAACAAAAAAAAATTCAAACAACTAAAGTTGTCCAAGAAGAGAAAGAGAAGACATTGTTTGATATATTCAAGGAAATAAAGCTAAAGAATGAGATTCTTAAGAACAACACTTGTGCTCAATTATGGAAGCAAACTTCTAGCTCTCAAAGCGAACTATTGTCAATTTTTTACTCAGAGAAGGGAAAGATGCAAAGGGTCTTCCTTGAGGCCCAAATTCCACAATCAAAATTAATATTAGATAACAATAAAATGACATTTGAGTTTGATATAAAGGATATTCATCCCATTGACCAAATGGAGATGCATAAACAGACATGATAAAGGATTTTCTCCACTTTAACTAACACCACTATGACTATTTCTAAACTGCAGGTTTCATTGTCAAATACTCAGTCATAGTTAAATATGGATAAGATTTCTTCTCTTGCAAAGGACACAAGGATTAAATCCTTAGAGGAGTTACTAGTGAAGATGGGATATGACCTTGTAAACATGAAATTTGCAGAGGAATTAATCAAGAAGAAGAATGTTGACATAGAAGCACTAAAGAAGAAACTGAAGTTTCCAACTACTGAATATCCGCTCACTAAGTACATTGAAGAGATAGAGACCCATAAAATAGACATGATGAAGCTAATCATGGAACAGAATGCTCAGATAAGGCAGATGGAAACTATGTTGGAGAAAAAGATAAAGGAAAAGGAGAAAAATTCCAAGCTAGATATGATTCCATTGGATGTTGTACCTCTTACATCCATTCCCACAACAACAGCTACAAGCTCCACTGCACCTACAACATAGTATGTTGATGATGCTGAAAAAATGACTAAATATGTGGAAAATCTATCAATTCAGATAGAGGAAATCAAACAGTTGTAGGACCAAGTTAAATCATTACAGGACCAAAAGACAAGGAGTGAGGCTTCACACTCTACTGAATCTCAAAGGGCTCAGAAGCTCATTGAAAGATTGCAAAAATCTGAAAGGGAATCAACAATCAGAAAGACCTTGGCCCAAGCCAAGGAAATTATTTGGACAGATATCATGAATTCAATGGCTGAAATTTGGCCCTATATTCAAATTGTCTTTGAGCATAGATATTTGATCAAGAGAGAAACAGAGGCCATAACAGAGATTAAAGAAGAGTTGGGAGAAATGCCTGCTACAGCAACAAATATCATTAAATTCCTAAATTTTAAGAACATATATGAATTATATGATTTAGGAGTGGATGATAGAACAAAAACAATTTTGGAGGTGAAGAATATTCTCACCAAAAAGAATTTGGTTGTTCAATTAGAAGAGAAGTGTTATAACTTGGAGATAGAAGTAAATATATTTTTTACCAGAATTGAACCTCTAACTTAGAAGGGGCTACCTAGTTTATTTTTAATTAATGACAAGTTGATTACTTATAAATATTATGTTAGAATATTTAAAGAGGTAGTCAGAGACAACTCAAAATTTACAAACATCAAAGGCAGCATGACCGACAAAGCTTTCTTAGAAGCCATGGGTAATGATTTCATCATCCAGTCGCGAAGTAAATCATATTTTTGTGGTAAGACTCACATTTTCCAGATATACCGAGGTTTATGAAATTTACCAGAAGGTAATATAGTTAATCATTCCAGATGATGATAGGTGGGACAAACTTTGTGAGTTACAGGACTAAGCAGTAATTCAGGTACAGTAAGAACAAAAGCCATCACATAGGCCAACATATCAGCCAGTGTAGCATAGGAATAGGCCAATTCAGCAGTTTTCCTCCATAGCAGAGCCACCTCTCCATGCAGTTGTCCACCTTGCCTAGTATTCTACAAAATATCAATTTTATTGTTTAGAATAATGCCAATTATACATTGTCGGTTGAGACAATGATTTTGTAAAATATTTTGTAAGTTATTGTATAAATACTTCACAGTTTGAAGTATTATAGGTTCATTGTTGAGTATAATTTCCTCTTAAGTATTGTAATTTTTTGGTTTTTGGATGCATCAATAATGCAAGGACATTCTTCACAGGACTCATGTGGTGTACGAATTGGTGATGTTTTTCTTCTGCTAATCTGTTTATTCGCTGTTTTCTTTCTCTTTCATTTCTAAAAATCTTAATTACATAACAGAAACTGTGACAAAGAGAATATGTTATAAATATCACCCTATTCTAGTTGTTTTTAAATTATATGTTTTCTACTGAAGTCAAATTAAGGAATACTTCATTTCTCCTTACTTTCTACTGAACCTTATATCTCTTTTGTTTCGTAATTCATTTAAAATTCTGAAAGATCCAATTAGTGAAACCTAGCTTTCCCTATGAAACTCCTTCAAATTTTGATGCAGATCCACTTAATATTTAGACTCCATAGCCCAATGGAATTATAACAATTTTATCAACCAAACAATCCACTCAAATCATAAACAAAAAAAACAATCAACACGGTAATAACTAGCCTAAAATTCACATAAAACATAGCTAAACTTTACAAATATCCCTTTCTAAAGATGGCAGGGATAGATCCCAGCTTCCAAAGTGGTTTTGATGTTTTCCTTTGTGTTTATTCTCATAATCTCCTAAATTACTGAACGATAACATAGTAGTGACCATACTGCAGAAAATTGAAAATATTGTAAATTTCTTCGGATTCATTACCCTGGTTAAGAAAAGTGTATGATAGGAATATTTTGAGAGATTGTTTCCTTTTCATTTTTGTAAATAATAAGTGTGTGTGTGCCTTATATTTTAATTTTTTCTTCCCAAAAGAGCTTACACTAGATCTCATCCTGACCCAAAACCTGCAGCTATTGTTGATGATCTTGAAAAAATTGTTGAGAAGAAAAAGTATAGCAGAGAGACAAGGAAGTAGTAGTCCTCACCATAGGGCATATTCTCTTCCAAAACATTTTGTTACCCTCCAAGATATTAAATTTGATATACCTTTTGAACATAGTTTTTTTAGAACTAAGTCAGCCAACTGGGTAGATCAAAATGTGGTAGATCAATCCAAATTAAGACGTTATTATGTTGAAGCACAATCTGCCAACCTGATATTGACCTTCAAATCCTTCAAGATTTTGATAAATTGCAAGGTTTAGTTTCGGGTCTTGACCTTTCTTTTCATGAGGCATACGTACAAAAATCCGTTGAACTCTCTTCCCTGACTTCTTTTGCAGTTTCATCTACCTCATCACAATCTATTCATATGATATCATCCAGTCCCACCCCTTCTGTGGTTTCTACTACCACCCCTGTAATTTCTCATCAAGCAATTCAAACCCCATCTTCTCCCAAATATTCACCTACAATCCAACCTTCACCTTCACCCCAACCTCAAACTTCAGTTCAGCCTCCACCTTTAATTCATCCTCCACCTTTCATCCAACAGCCACCTTTAATCAATCCACATATTTTCCATCCTCATATACAAATAATTGCAGCCAGATATTCTCCACTTTTTCTTCAAGGTCCTTTGGCAAACATGTCAGAGGAATATCAAAATAGGATTCCTCAGTTTTATGGAACTGGACCTATCATTTCTCAACAACATCTAGATCAGATGAATGATAGTTCTTACCTTCAGGGAGTAGATGAAGAGAATGTCAAAATGAGGTTCTTTGGACAAAGTCTTACTGGAGAAGTTAGGAAATGGTTTAAATCCTTTCCAGATGCTAGGATCAATGATCTCTCTTCATTCCATTAGTCATTACTTAAAATATGGGAAGTTAAAAAGAACCCTATTCAGATTCTTTCAAAATATGAAAACAATAGGAGGGCACCTGGGGAAAGTGTCAAGGATTATTGCAATAGATTCAATAGTGTTTACAATGCAATTCCTTCCAAAATTAAACAACCACAAGGTTTAGTCTTAATAAAATTCCCATATGGCTTTGAGGCAGACATGTCTTATCAGCTGAGAGAGAGAAACTCTACAACATTAGAAGAAATTCAAAGAGATGCAATGAGTGTAGAAGAAAATTTGTTAGCAAAAAGGGCTAGGATAAGAACTGAAAGAAGAGTGATCATGAAAGAAGAACCCTCAACATCTTCTGATGATGTCAAAATATATTCTTTAGTCAGAATAGTAGAAATAATGATGGAAAGGACTAATCTAATAGATAGGGTTGCTTCAAGAGAAAACCAACCTGCCCCTCAAAATCGTAATCAAAATGTTAGAATAAATCCTCCCCATATCAAACATAGGGAACAAAGGGGACCAGATCAACAAATTAGACCTCCATTTCAGGAGAATTATGTTGATGATTATGGGGAAATTATAGAAGTTATAAGATAACCAAATAAACATGATGGGCATTAAAGATGATGAAACAATTTTTCTCACTCAAGAAGAACAAGAGCTTTTTCATCTTTCTCAAACTGAGCTTGATTCATAGGAATCAGATGATTACAAATAGGGATTTGAAAATTCTATTATAGAATTCTATAGGCAATATAACCTTAGGAGTAAGAAAACTTTAGATACCCCCAACAAAAATAATTTTGATATACCTACTAAGAAAACCTCTGATACTACTGCTAGGAAAATCTTAGACAATTATGCCAAGAAAACTACTAAAAATTCAGGCAAAAAGATAGTAGAAACTCCTGCCAAAAAGATAGTTTATAGTTATTATAAAACTACTCAAACTGATATCCCAACCACTAGTCATCAGAAAGAAACTATCTCAAAATAAGTTGCTGACAAATCTGATTTTCTGAACCTAAGTAAGATTCAAACATCATTTAACATTGAGAATGAGTTAGAAAAACTCAAAATTCCCATTCCTCTAACAGAGTTAATGAAAAAAATCTATACAGATCTCAAGTGATGAAATCTCTAAACATAGGGGAAAATGCAGACACCGTTAATTTGAATGATGATCAGCCTAAACTTTTATTCGGGACAGAAGTTGATGGAAAACCTCAGGAAGGAGGTGTTCCTCCATTCTATGTTAGCCTAAATATTCATGATAAGATTCTCCATAATGTTATGTTAGATTCAAATTCTTCGAACAATTTAATGTCTAAAGTTGTTATGGAAAAACTGGGACTTGACTTTACTAGACCTTATAAAGATTTGTATTCTTTTGATTCTAGAAAAGTAAGATGCCTAGGTCTCATCAAAGATCTATTTGTTACTTTAGCTCAAATCCCAGCCAAAAGTCTGGTAATGGAAATAGTGGTTGCAGATATACCTCCTAAGTATGGCATGTTGTTGTCATGCTCATGGGGAGCAAAGTTACAAGGGACCCTACAAATGGATATGACCTTTTCCACCGTACCAGTGTTTCGTCAGCAAAGAAAATTATATAGGGAAACTTTGATGAAATTCATGGTGAGTATTCAGGATAAACCACACAAATATCCCCTTTATTTTGTCCATTCAGATTTAGACTCTTTCATTCTTTATAATGATGAAGATATCAACACTTAGGTTACCAATGCATAAATTGATATTTGTGAAATAGATGAAAACCAAACACAAATAGTGGAACAAAACACTTAGCTTGAACCTCTTTGGAACATGAGCTTTGATGGGTCTTGTAGCAAGGAGGGTTCTGAAGCAGGAGTGTGGGTTTCAAACATAGGAAACAATCATGCTGAAGGACATTCATATAAGCTCAATTCTCAATCTACTAATAATATAGCTGAGTATGAATCATTTATACTAGGATTGAAATTGTTGAAAAAATTGGGTGCCAAAATAATTTCCATTCATGGGGATTATGAGCTAATCATAAAAAAAGTTAAAGGATAATACTTTGGAAAACACCCTAAATTGAGGGAATACAGAAATGTCACGCTTTATTTTATAGATATTTTTGTGGAATATGATATTTTTGCAATTCCTAGAAATCAAAATATCCTTGCAAATAGTCTGGATTTTTTAGCCAACACCTGTAAAATTCCTCACCCTAATCGAAAATATACAGTGGAAGTGAAACATCGACCAGTTGTACCTGAAAATATGAGGTATTGGCAAGTGTTTGGCAATGATAAACAAATTGAAAACTTTCTACAGTCTAAGGATGAGTATGAAGAATATAGTATAGATTTAGAGTGTGAATTAGAAGATCAAATAGTTGTATATTCTAATGTAGAAAAAAAGTTAGATAACACAGATGTAAATGCACATGTAGATAAAGTTGTAAATAAAGTAGATCCAGAGAAAGAAGAGTTTGAAATACTTTAGTTAAATGATAATGTTTTACCTAGAGGTTTATTTCCATTAGAAGAATTATTTGATTTCAATCCTAAGAATCCTAAGATTGAGCCCACAAGGGTAGATGTAGAAGAGTGCAACATAGGTAGTGAAAAAGATCATAAAATGATAAAATTGTCTAAGTCACTACCAACTACTGAAAAACAAAAATGCATTGCTTTATTTAAAGAATTCATTGATGTCTTTGCCTGGAGCTATGAAGACCTCAAAACTTATGATACCAGTATTATACAACATAAAATTCCAATTAAGGAGGATCAGAATACTTTTAAGCAAAAAACTTTGAAGAATAAATCCAGTATTGATGCCTCTAATTGAGAAAGAAATTAAGAAGATGTATGATGCTAAAATCATATTTCCTCTTAAGTGATCTAAATGGGTTTCAAACATAGTACCAACCAGGAAGAAAACAAGAGAAATCAGATTATGCATATATTTTAGAAACCTTAGTAAGGTCTCCCTAAAAGACAACTACCCTTTTCCAAAAATGGATCACATTTTACAGAAGGTAGTTGGATCTAGTAGGATTTTTTATTAGATGGTTTCTCGCGATATAGCTATGTTTTAATTCACCCTGATGATCAAGATAAAACAACTTTCACTACTCCATGGGGTACCTTCATGTATGTGAATATTCCCTTTGGGTTAATGAATGTTGGAGCCACATTTCAAAGAGCAATGGATATTGCATTTGTTGATGAAATTGGCAGGTTTATTGTGATCTATCTAGATGAAATTATTGTTTATTCCAAAACTAATGAGGAACATTTGTTACATCTAAGAAGAGTTGTTGAGAAATGCAGAAGGTTTGGAATTTCAATCCTAAGAAAACACTTTTTGGCCTTGAAGAAGGAAAAATTCTAGGTAATATCATCTCTAAAGATGGTATTAGGATTGATCCCAGTAGAATTGAAGCTATTTTGAAAATCAGTCATCCTAGAAAAATTAAGGAACTTCAGTCATTTAATGGCAAGATAAATTTCCTAAGAAGATTCATCCCCAATCTTGCAGAACTTCTCAAAAACATAACAAATATGCTGAAAAGATATTCAGAAATAAGATGGAACATTGAAGCTAGGTAATCGTTTGATCAAGTTAAACAAGAATTGACAAAAACACCAGTCCTGATCAGTTCAGATTTCACTAAAGATTTTATAATCGTTTCATTTGCATCTGAACACATTGTTGAAGTTGTTCTTTTACAGGAAAAAAAATAAATTAATTAATTAATTAATTAAAAAAAATGAAGGATATGAATAACCCATTGCATTTTTTAGCAAGGCTTTAAGGGATTCTGCATTGAAATATAACATAATGGAAAAACAAGCCTTTGCATTAATAAAAGAAATCAAATATTTCAGAGTGTATATCCTCCATTCGTATACAATTTCTTATGTAAAAAATTATGTGGTCAAGGATATTTAACTCAAAATGGACTAGATGGTAAAAGAGGAAGATGGATTGCTATCATCCTTGAGTATGACATAGAAATCAAACCCACTAAGCTTATCAAAGGATAGGGACTAGCCAAATTTATGGCTGAGTCTAATTTTCATGCATTGGATATCAACTTTGTAGCTGCATTAGATGATCATGAGGATCAAGCGACTCCACAAATTGACAAGGCTTTTATGACCTCACCCTGGTATGTAGACCTCATTTTTGTTTTACTCAATTTAAATGCTCCTCCTTGTTTAACTAAGATGAAGGCTAGATTTCTAAAGTTAAAAGTGGTGAAATTTTGCATCATAGATAATGTTTTATATTGGAAAGATGTCAGTGGTATTTTACTAAAGTGTCTATCAAAGGATGATGCAGAAAGAACCATGCGGGAGTTCCATGAAGGTGACGCGGTGGAAATTTGTACTGGAAACCCACTGCTAACAAGATAATTATAGTTGGTTTTTACTGGCCTACCCTTTTCCCTGATGTCCATAAAAAGATAACCTCTTACCACAAATGCCAAATATTTGAGGAAAAAATAAAACTATTGCCTTTGCCTTTAAAACCAATATCTGTTGAAAGCCCTTTCCAACAATGGGGATTGGATTTTATTGGAGAAATCCATCCACCATACTCTGCCCAACATAAGTGGATCCTCATAGCCACTGATTAATTCACCAAATGGAATGAAGCCGCACCTTCCATATTATCCACTGATGATGTTATTATCAAATTCTTGGAAACCAATATCCTGTCTAGATTCAGCTGTCCAAACAAGCTCATTACATATAATGCTGGAGCCTTTAAATCCAAGAAAATGATATATTTCTGCAGTAAATATCATATTACTTTGGGACATTCAACTGCCTGTTACCATCACGGTAATGGGTTAGCTGAATCCTCAAATAAGAATCAGGTCAACATTATCAAAAATTTGCTAGAAGATAACAAAAATTCATGGAACAACAAGTTAATAAATGCACTTTGGGTTGATATAATTTGATCCAAATGGAATAGGTGGGTGGCCACCGATATCCAGCTAGGACGGACCCATGTTGCTCCCAGTTTTCCCAAAAAACGTCGTTTAGGGCCTCAAAACGGCTCTGAAAGTTCAGGACCCGAAAAAATGCTAAAAATAGTAAGTTGTGCTACAACTTAAAAACTGAAAAAAATGATGGTGGGGCTTCAAATGGAATATTTGGGTGGCCACCAATATCCTTAATGATCCAAGTGGATATCGGTGGCCAACCACCTATTCCATTTGGACCGGCACCATCAGTTCTTGCAGCTTTTCACATTGAGCATAACTTACTATTTTTAGCAGGTTTTCGGGTCCTGCACTCCCAGAGCCGTTTTGGGGCCTTAATGATCCAGGTGGATATCAGTGGCCACCCACCTATTCCATTTGGACCGGCACCATCATTTCTTGCAACTTTTCACATTCAGCACAACTTACTATTTTTAGCAGGTTTTCGGGTCCTGCACTCTTGGAGCCGTTTTGGGGCATTAATGATCTAGGTGGATATTGGTGGCCACCCACCTATTCCATTTGAAACCCCACCATAATTTTTTTCAGTTTTTAAGTTGTAACACAACTTACTATTTTTAGCAATTTTTCGGGTCCTAAACTTCTGAAGCCGTTTTGAGGCCCTAAACGTCGTTTTTGGGAAAACCGGGAGCAACATGGGTCCATGGACCGATGTTTCTTACATTGAAAGTTGCACTCCTCAGATAGATATTTATAATGAACTATTGAGCGCATAAAACAGAGATCGGATTCCAAATTTATGACCCCGGGAAGTTGAAACACCAATTTACCCAAACGGGACCCACAGTTTTGGCACTTCATCTCTTAGGGTTAGGTTTTTGGACGTTTCAGTTTTTCCATTGTTTCTCAATAATAATTAGGCCCTCGAGCCCCATTGTAACAAAGTTCAAAGGTCTATAGCTGCCACATCTCTTCTCAGAGATACGCTACCAACACCCTAGCTATTTTTATTTCCATCATGTCCTTAAGCATATTTCAGTCATTCTTTTATTAATAAAATGCAGTATTATTTCCATTGCATCTCTGTGTTTATGTCTATTTCTATATTTTATTGTGTTCCTGCATAAATCTGGATCAGTGGTATTAGAGCGGTGTGCTCTTTCTCTATTTTTCTTTGCGTGTCCCCAACGCGGTCAAGGTATAAGGAGTTAGGGCTCGATCCAGTTGAACCCTTGCAATATCAACCTCGCGAACCCCGATGACCTCCCATGGCGGAAGAAAAGAAAGATGATGGAGCAGGAGATCCTATCAAAATATTGCTCGAGGAGGCCCTCGAGAAGCAAAGGAATGCGATGATTGATAACTTTGCTCATATCCTTCAACGACTGCCCACCTACGGCGCATTTGCATCCAACAGCCACTCTGGAGGCACCAATCCCTTCAAGGTATAGGTAAAATTTTACATTCCTGTATTTGAAGGCTAGATAGATGTAGATGTCGTAGATAGATGGTTGAATTTTCTAGAAGGGTATTTCTCGGTCCATGATTTCTCCGATCGAGAAAATATTATTTTTTCACTCCTCAAAGCCGCTCCCCATGTCAAAGACTGGTGGGAAACCTACTGTGAGCAAGAGGACGAAGGGGAACCCTCCCTGTTCTCAGCCACGCCCACTTGGAATTCGTTCTGAGATGACATCAAGGAACAATATTACCCCATGGGGAGCTATGAGGACAAATAAATCCAATGGACCATGTTGCGGCAACAAAGGGATCAAGATGTGCACGAACTGAAAAATTTGTTCCATACCCTGCGCACAAAGTTGGGTATTAAAGATTCAGAGAGACATTTGGTGCTCAAGTACTGTGGTTTCCTGCACAAACACATTCAGGAGGAAATAGAGTTCCTGGACATTACATCACTTGGCATGGCATATCGCTATGCCACCAAGATCGAGCAGAAATTTAAGCAAAAGAAGCAAGACTTTGGATCTGTGAATCCAAAGCCAGGGAAAGGTGCCCCCGAACCGAAAAACAAGGGGAAAGGCAAAAGTGGGGTGACTCAAAACAACACCACAAATCCAAAGAAGGACACGGGGAAGTGGTGTGAATTTCATAACAACCCCACTCATAGCACAAACAAGTGTCGGGCCAAACAGTCATTGGTGGTCGAATTAAAGGCACCCGAATCAGATGCATTTTCTAATATTGAGTCAGAACCACAAAAAGGAAATGAAAAAGGGAAGAAAATCATTGATGTGGATCCCAGTGCCATTTTTTCCACCACCAAGATCTAGAGGGAGGATCCCGAGGATCCAGGGGAGGGGGAGCGCCTATTCCATTCACAGATGTGGGTAAAGGGTTCTCCACTGCAATTCCTTGTCGATAGCAGAAGCCAAAAGAACCTCATTTCAGCAAAGGTCGTGAAGCGGCTCAGCCTATCGACCATAGCACACTGATAGCTGTATACCATTGGGTGGCTTCACCCATGGAGAGATATCTGCATCCGCCAACAGTTTCGCCTTCTATATAGCATCAAGCCATTCACGGATGAGGTATTTTGTGATGTTTCTCCTATTGATGTAGTTGATGTATTATTGGGCCAACCATACATGTGGAGGTGACATGTTGTGTATGATTCTAGACCTCGTTCTGTTATTATTACTTTGGGAAATAACTTTTACAGGATATCGGAGGTAGTACCGCCTCCTGTCATCTCTTTGACTATTGCAAAACAACGCAATAAGATTGTTTCCCAAACCAGGAAATTTATTTTCCTTACAACTCACTCACAAGGAAAGAAGAATAGTGTGGCCACAACCTAGAAATAGGGCTCCCTTGCACGGCTGCAGCAGATGGAAAAAGTCATGGAGGAATACGAGGACATTTTCTCCTCACTCACAGAGGTTCCTCTACACCGTCAGGACAAGCACTCCATTGATCTGACCCCCGACACACCTCCGCCTGATGTTTCCATACCTCCCACAACTACACATACAAAATCCACACATGTACTGTCTAAGGCTGATAAAGAAACTAAATTACTAAACGCATCTAGTATGTCCACCCGCAGGTCCATGAAATCTTCGACAAATATAATACCCAGTTCAATATAATTTGCCTCATCTCATGGAGGATCTCAACAAGGAGGGAGGAATGATCCAGGTGGATATCGGTGGCCACCCACCTATTCCATTTGGACCGGCACCATCAATTCTTGCAGCTTTTCACATTCAGCACAACTTACTATTTTTAGTAGGTTTTCGGGTCCTGCACTCTCGGAGCCGTTTTGGGGCCTTAATGTTCGAGGTGGATATTGGTGGCCACCCACCTATTCCATTTGAACCCCCACCATAAATTTTTTCAGTTTTTAAGTTGCAGCACAACTTACTATTTTTAACAGTTTTTCGGGTCCTGAACTTTCAGAGCCATTTTGAGGTCGTAAATGACACTTTTTGGGAAAACCGCGAGTAACATGGGTCCATGGACTGATGCTTCTCACATTAAAATTTTTACTTCTCAGATAGATATTTCTAACGAGCTATTGAGCGCGTCAAATGGAGATCGGATGCTAAAGTTACGTCCCCGAGAAGTTGAACCACCAATTTACCCAAATGGGACCCACAGTTTTGGCGCTTCATCTCCTAGGGTTAGGTTTTTGGACGTTTCAGTTTTTCCATTGTTTCTCAATAATAAATAGGCCCTTGAGCTTCGTTGTAACACAGTTCAGAGGTCTGTAGCCACCACATCTCTTCTCAGAGATACGTTACCAACACCTTAGTTATTTTTATTTCCATCATGTCTATAAGCATATTTTAGTCATTCTTTTATTAATAAAATGAAGTATTGTTTCCGCTACATCTCTGTTTTTATGTCTATTTCTGTATTTTATTGTCTTCCTGCATAAATCCGGATCAGACTTACAACAAATAAATCAACTGCCATATCACCATACCCATTGGTTTATGGGATGGATGTTGTTTTTCCATCCTCTTTAGGAGTTCCAGTTATGAAGAGGATTCAGGAGTTGTAGGTTGAACCAAATGACACTCAGAGGAGGATTAATCAGACTATTCAATTGCATCAAGCCAGGAAATAAGTCTATAATAAAACACAGGTGATCCAGGAGAATGTCAAAAATATTTTTGACAGAAGAACTACAGATTTTTTACAGAAGAACTAAAGCAGATGATTTCAATTTGGGTGAAAGTGTTTTAAAATGGGATTCTAGAAGAGAGGACAAAGGCAAACATGGGAAATTTGACAATTTGTGGAAAGGACCATACATCATCTATGCTTTTAGAGGACACAATGCATTATTTCTCAAATACCTAGATGGAACATGAATGCCAAGTGGACATGTGAATGACAAAACATTGAAGTATTACTTCCCTTAGAAATATAGGTTTTTATTATTTTGATTAGGTAACCTATTGACAGAAGTTGAAGCCTGCAGAGAAGGCCCTAAGCTTTTGATTGATATGCTACCATAATTACTCCAAAAAAAAAAAAAAAAATCAGGTGCAAACATTTCTAAAATGAAACACTCAAGGCTATTTATCAAATTTTCTTGGCATCTCACATGGAGAGTGTCATCCCCAACGCAAGCCACTGTTAGGGTCCTATAATTTATAGGATCTCATGGTGATTGAGTATTTTCACTCAGAAATTTCATATTGTAAATAATTTTCAATCTGCAAATGATTTCCAAAAAGTATATATATATAAAAGAAAATTAAAAGAGGGTATTTAAAAAAAATTAATAAAGAGAAAAAGAAGAAAAGAAAGAAACATTTAAAAAGGAATAAAAATGAAATCAGAACCCCACAAAACAAAAACAAAATAAAATAACATTGAAAGTGCTTCAAATTTAAATGCCACTACTGATAGATAGTTTTCTTTCTATCAAATAAAGAAAGGTTGTGGGCAGCTTGTTCAAAATGCCACAATGACTAGTTATTTTTTAATCATACAGCTTAATCATGGTTAAACAAGTTTAAATTTATGTAAATTAGATTAGAGAATAAAGATTTTCCAAATAGTTTAATCTTGGTAAATCAATAGTTAGGTAGAAAATGACATTGGTTCAACTGTTTAATCTGAATCAACAAGAGAAATAAGTTATAGGATTGAATATACTTTAATCTTTCATAATAATAATAAAAATGAGAAATGCAGGTTTGCTAGTCTAAATGCACCCCTTAAGAAGAAATAAAAAATGTTAGCTTAGAAAAAGGATTTGAGTTTAAAAGGGTAGGTAGAAGTACTTTGTTTGGAAAAATATTGAAAAATCCACTTATCCTAAGTTTCAATATGCAATATAAAATCAAGAAAAAAAGGGATACGTATGATTTATTAATACTTTATCCTAACTTTCAGATTGAAGTGAAAAGGTGCATCCCAACAAAAATTGTTTGTCGCATATAGTTAAAAAGTTCACAAGTATCTGCTATATAATCAATCCCCTTTTCAAATCGATAGTCTACAAAATCTTTCGACCCCCCCTCTCCATCCTCACTTTACTTCCAGGGGGGTCTAAAAAAGTTGTTTTCCCCACCGAATCCCACGACCATGTGGCCTCCCCTCCGTGTTTCGCACCCCCTGCCTAAACAGCTAACCGCTCCCTACCCCCTCCAAAAACCGCTCCCCCCTCACTCCATTACCGTTGTCCTTACCTGATACCTCCGCCACTACCCTTCCACCATGTTTTAAAGACATTTCCAATCAAATCCTTTCCCGGTGATTCATCATTGGACATTTAATTAGCCTGGATAACCATTAATCCAACAGACCCACACCAATTGCAACGAAAATCATGCAATCTCTTAAAAACCATGAAACTAATCCTCTTTTGACCTTTTATTTCACAGATCCTCTGCAAATTTTGCTGATTAATAGTTTTTCCAGTGCACCCAAAATCTAAATAGTTGATCGACCTGCGATCAAGTGTCAATCTTCTGTCTCCATCCCTTAGTCAAACATAGACCTGCAAATAAATTCCCAATAAACTTTTCTTCCCAATTCCAATTAAATCATTCAGTGATAATCATGCCTCCAGAGAAGAAGAACCAGGAGGATCCTGTGAACCCTTTAGTTCATCCTCCCATAGATTTAGATCATATTCCATTAACAGATAGAGATTACAAAATCAGTGAGACACAGTGTGAGAGTTAAAATTTTTCAAACTCTATTTTTGGTTGGAGGATAACTATCTCGATAAAACAGATTAAATTAGACTATGGGATTCCAATCTCCCGCACTACATTTTCCCTCAGACCTTCCATGCCCCTGAAATCACCGAAAAATGCCAAGCATGCTACGTTCCCAATCAAAGAGCCATTATAGCCCCTACTGGTGAAATCCTATTCACCATCACTACCCAATCTATAAACTAGATGACGCAAACTCCCTCTATGGAAAAAAACATACCATTTTCCTTAGAATCACTCATAGAACTTTATCAAAAACTTGATTTTTCCAAAATATCCAGGATTTTTGACATTTTCTTACTAGAAAATATCCAATTTCCAAAGAAAAATCCTCCATACCCTTCCTCAATCTTCCCTGATCAAGCTCAACATATCATAATTGTAATATCATACACTATTGGTTATTATTCTAATCAGTGGGTAGATGAACCCATTCTAAGATTCCTCTCAATTTTTTCCACAGATAGCAAACCTTCCATTATATTTAATTTCAATCAATTCCTGGCTGATAACATCCATGAGCGGTTTCTTAAATTTAAAAATAAAGAAGTGTTTAAATACACTTCAATTTTGGTTTATATGTTTTTGTATTATCAAGAAAATAATATTCTTAAGTAAATGAAATTCAGCCCAAGTTTTACATGGTCTTATGACCCTCAGGGTATGATTTCCAAGCTAAGAGTAGTAACAAAACTACTCCACACATTCATACCCAGAGACCTGAGATAGATACATATGTGAACCAGCCAATATGGGTAGAGAATACATTACAGGAAGCTAAGGAGTAGATGTTTTCTACATCTACATCACAGACTCATGTTCCACAGAATAAAGTAGCTAAAAGAAAAAGGGAATAAGAGTCACCTTTAGTGACTGATAGTGCAGTAAAAGAGTTTAAAATCATGTACAAAAAAAGAACAAAGTTAAATCCAACGGTAGACTCATAAAATAATTCAACGCAAGAGGTGGCTATGGTGATAAAAGAAACATCATCTTCCTCTTAGTCACGTGGTCAGTTTGCTACATCTCCCACATCATCTTCAGTATTAAAATATCATCAAGAAATTGTCCAACAACTAAAGTTTTCCAAGGAGAGAAAGATAAGAAATTTTTTTATAGATTCAGGGTAAGAACAACACTTATGCTTAATTCTGGAAGCAGACTTCCAGCTCTCAAAGCAGACTGCTATCATTTTTTGACTCATAGAAAGGAAAGATGTAGATGGTCTTCCTTGAGGCCCAAATTCCACAGCCAAAATCAGCATCAGATTACAAGAAAACAACATTCAAGTTTGATATAAAGGATATTCATCCTTTGACCAAATGGAGATGCATATATAGGCAGGTGAAATTATTTCCTCCACTTTAACTAACACCACTATGATTTTTTCTAAACTACAGGTTTCATTGTAAAATACTCAGTCACAGTTAAATATGGAGAATATTTATTCTCTTGCAAAGGACACAAGGATTAAATCCTTAGAGAATTTACTAGTGAAGATGGGATATGACCCTGCAAACATGAAAGCTGCAGAGGAATTAATCAATAATAAGAATGTTGACATAGCAGCATTAAAGAAGAAATTGAAGTTGCCAGCTACTGAAGATCCCCTCACTAAGGACATTGAAGAGACAGAGACCCAAAAAACTGACATGATGAAGCTAATCATGGAACAAAATACTAAGATAAGGCAGATGGAAACTGAGTTGGAGAAAATGATAAAAGAAATGGAGAAAAATTCTAATGATCTGATTTATGAAAAAGGTATTATTGACGTCTATCTGAGTAGCTTATGTTACTTAGTGCAATAGATCGATAAGATTGCGAATAACATAAACAACATAACAAAATGAAAACACAGTCAAACACATTCACATAGTAAGAATTTAATAACGGAGTTCATCAGACTTCCTGGCTACGTCTCCAGTCCTTAGCTTCCAGTGTTGACCGCTTTATTTTGTCTTTACAATATTTTATAGGTATGAACTCAAAAACAGAAACTCAAATGAGAAAATCAGCCTCACCATTGCGACCAACTCAAAATTTCGGTCAAAACAAGTATAAACTTGCCTATGTTTCGCCATTGTGACCTCCATACCCCCTGGAAAATTCAAAACCACCTCTACCCTGCACAAAACCACTTTTCCTGCAGAAAAACTACCTCGGTCTACGCGCTCACTGGTATGGGTTGGTTCAGCTCTACACATTATAGAAACAGAAATTTGGTGGCTTGAATACCAAGCTCCACCACTTGGTCGAATGGTTGTCGGCCTTTGTTTGAAGCCGTTGTATAAGTAAGTTTTGGAGGTCGGCAGGTCAAAACCCCCACTCGACCTTCCGTCATACTCCTCCTGTTGGTTACGTTGACATATATATGGTAACATATATGTTTTTTAATATATGTGGTGCTTAAATTAAAGTTCTGGCGGCAACGTATATACGCGTCATTCAAAACATGTTTAAGGTTTCAGCGGTCGTAGGGTTGACCCCAACCGTCCGAACCTTTTCCGGCGGACAAACCCATTACATATTAAATACAATATCCTTTGCATTCAATGCCAAGCGATACGGTATCTCGACCAGTAAACTAACTCCAATGAAAACTTAGCCATTCTAGGAGGTCAGGGGTTTGATCCTCCCTGATCCCCAAATTTTTGGAAATAAGGCCAAATTGGGCAAAATTCGGGCTGCCACGTGTCAGCGCTAGATTGGTCCACCTTGTCCAATCAAACTCTGACACGTCATCGATCCTGCTGACATCACCCTAGACATGTGGCATGTTCCGAGGATGACATGTGTCCTACTTACATCATCTAACCATTGACTTGATCGTTGACTTGATTGTTGATAGTTGACTTTGACTTTAACTTTTTTGCCATTTTGCCCTAATTTGTCATAAACTTTGACTGGCCACATATTCCTCATACAAACTTGGCTTTACGCATCGTTCACACCGTTGGAATCCTGTCAACGAGCACTTCAACTTGACCCTATTTTCATCTGCATTTGAAGACTTTGATCTAGAGGAAAAATTGAATCCATTTTGGATCACTCCTCCCCACTGGAAGCTTTTGGACCACCAAAAGTTGGTTTTAGTTTTCGAGTAAGTGAGGATATGTTTCCTTCACTTTTCCAATTTCTATCCATCGTGCTTTACTTATATTTGTACCTTTAAGTCCAACTCGAATATACTCAACTTCTCCTCATCGTGAATTCCTTATCCTCCTGTCGAGAATTGTGTCCTCCTGCAACTCATTGAGATACTCTACTGAAAAATCTTCGATGGAAGGTACTTGACTTTGCTCTTCTGGATCTTCAATCAATGAAGGTTCATACAATCGTAAGTTTTTGACATTTACAATTGAATAGATCTGCATATAAGCTGGTAGATCTAGGCGGAAAACATTCTCACTAATTTTGTCAATAATTTTGAAAGGACCATATCTAATTGATTGAAAATTTTTACCTTCCCCTTGAAGTTTTTCTTTGCTGATTTACAACCAGACTTGATCACCAACTTGAAAATTGTGCTCAATGTGATGCTTGTCGTGCCTCGCTTTATACTTTGCTTGGCTCTTTTCCAGCTGTTCCTATACTTCCTGGTGAATTTCCTGGATTTGTTCAATGAACTTGGTTGCTTTGTCCACATCGTTGTGTCCATCAAATGCTATGTCTTTACCAAAGACAAAATCCAAGGAAGACTTTGGTACAAAACCAAAACAAGTCTCAAATGGAGATCTTTGAGTAGAAGAATGTTTCGCATGGTTGTAAGCATGTTGTACATAACACAAATGCTCATCCCAAAGCTTAGGATGCTTGCTAAAATAACCTCGAAGAAACTATACCACTATCATGTTTACCACTTCCTTCTGGTTGTCTGTTTGTAAATGAATTTTTGTGCTCTTCTTTAACTTTGTGTCCATGAGTTCCCATAAGCTTGACCAAAATTTCCCGACAAATCGAGAATATTGATCAGATACAATATAGGTGAGTAACCCAAAATGAACCCATACATTTTGAAAGAACAAATTTGCAGTTTGTTCAGCTGTGACCTGTTTAGTACATGGTGTCAAAATACACATCCTACTGAACCTATCCAAAACTACATACAAATAATCATGACCTTTCCTAGACATTGGCAATCCCCCAACAAAATCCATGGATAAACTTTCCCAAGGACGAGAAGGAATTGGAAGTGGATTGTACATGCCTAATTTTCTGTTACTTGGCTTGCTTGTAGCACACATAGTACATCCTTTAATATATCTTGAAACGGTTTCATTCATTCGTGGCCAATAGCAAAATATTTGTAATTGTGAAATTGTTTTACTTACACCAAAGTGACCTGAAATTAGAGAAGTATGTGCTTTTCAAATCACTGACTCTTTCAGTTTGTGGAATGCATAATTTTCCCAAATGATATAAGAGTTTTTCCTTTATGAAATAGTCCAATTTTTCTACCTGCTTTCCATGACTTAAAGTTGCATATACATCCTTAAAATATGTGTCTTGAGCATATTGTTCAATATAGCTTTCGTGCATTACTGAATTATGCTTAAGAATTTTGGATGCATTTATGATTGGTCTTGATAACATGTCTGCAACCTTATTATGTATGCCTTTATTATATCTGTTTACAAGATGAAATTGTTGTAAGAAACCCATCCAACGATAGTGTCTTGATTGTTGCAATTTAGTTTGTGAGTGTAAATATTGTAGTGGTTGATGATATGTATGTATGATTGTTTATTTTCCCATTATGTAATGTTTCCACTTTTTAACACTCTGTACTAATGCATATAATTCCTTATCATATGTAGGATAGCTAACTACTGCTGATGTGAATGTCTCAGAATGAAAGGATATAGGCTTTTTGTGTTGCATCAACATAGCCCGCATGGAATATTCACTTGCATCTGTCTTGATCTCAAATGGATACTGAAGATATGGTAGTGCTAGTATTGGCGTTGTACTGATCCTTTCTTTCAATGTGTCGAAGGCTTTCTGTTGTTTGCCTCCCCACTGAAACACCTGTTTCACACTTGGAAAAGCATGTAGAGGAGTTGTAATCAAAGAAAAGTTAGCAATAAAATTTCTCCAGTATTGTGCTTCCCCTAAGAAACTTCTAACTTCTGTAGCAGTATTGGGCTTAGACCAATTTACAATGACTTCGACCTTAGAGGGATCTATCTTCGATTCACCACCCACTACAATATAACCCAAATAATTTAAATATGTCCTGCCAAATTCACATTTTGACAGTTTTACATAGATATTTTCTCTTTTTAACACATCTAAAACCTTCTTTACATACTTTATATGTTCATCCCATGTCTTAATAAAAACAAGAATATCATCTAAGTATATTATTACAAAATCATCTATAAATGGCCTAAAAACATCATTCATGACACACATGAATGTAGCTAGAGCATTGGTCAAGCCGAAAGGCATAACCATCCATTCATAGAGCCCTTGATTCGTTTTGAAAGCAGTCTTCCATACATCTTGTTCTGAAACTCTGATCTAATGGTAGCTGCTTCTCAAGTCTAACTTAGTGAAATAAACTGCATCTTTCAACTGATTTAATAAATCTTCAACGTGAGGAAGAGGATAAAGATTCTTTATTGTTACTTTAGTTAATGCTCTAAAATCAATGCACAATCTCCACGAACCATCTTTCTTACGTACCAACATAATAGGCAATCCACATGGTGAAGTACCTGGTCGAATAAACCCTTGATCGAGCAATTCATGTACCTGCCTCTTTATTTCTGCATTCTCTAGAGCTGATAACCTGTACATTCCAATATTAGGAAGAGGAGCATCTGGCTACAAATAAATCTCATGTTCTATCTGTCACTTGGGAGGAAGCCCTTTAGGCTCTTGAAACAGAATATCATAATCAGAAACAAATTTAACTAAATCTGCTTATTGTTTAGGATTACATACTTGAAAAGCATCGGAATTATCAAGATCCTTTGCTTTTACAATCATAAGTAAAAATTGTTTACTTGAATTTATAATTTTTTTCATCTGTCCTGAATTTATGAGAGTGTGGTTATATTTGAGTTTATGAGCTATTAATACATATTTGATTACATCTTTAGTGAGTTGATACTTATTCTCCCTTCGGTAGAATACATCATCTAGATCATACAAGTATGGACTCCCTAGTACAATTCCACATATATGCAATGGGACTATATCTAATTCAACCTCATCTACAAACTCCGATCCAATTACAAAATGAAGTTTGCATTGTTTCGTAACCTGTAGTTTATTTTTATCATAGACTCAACCCAATGGGTATGGCTTTTTATGAGGTTTTGTTTCAATACCCAATTTATTTACAATTGATTCAACAATCAAATTAACTTGAGAGCCACTATCAAACAAAGTATCATTTTTAGTATGCTTGGAAACGACTCTAATATGAAATAACATGTTTCTTTTCCTCTCATCATTTTCATTATCAACAGAATGTGAAGAAGTACTTGTAGATGCTTGAGAATTTTTACCTTTTATACCTAGCTGTAATTGTTGTTTCGTCTCCTGAATCTGATCCCAAGTCCTTTTGCATAGCAGCAACATTCTTTCGCTCTTTATTCCCAAAAATTTTAGGCTTCAATTCTGGATGCATTGCTCATAAGTCTGCCTCATCATGTCCTTCTTTCTTATAGTGAGTGCATGTAGGCTTTTATTTATTTACAATGTTCGCTTTCCTTTCCTTCCATTTTTCTTTCTTCTTTTCCTTATTCTTGATTTCAGTAGATTTAGATGACTTTCCAACATCATGAGATACATTTTTACCCCTAGCTTCTAGATGAGTTGCTTGAACTAATACATCATCTAAGTTAGTTGGATTAAACATCAGTATGGTATGCCTCAAATAACTATGTAGGCCACCTATGTATTTCAATAATGTTTCTGGTGAGTCCAATGATATGCCTGGTGTCAAATCTCTTTTACGAAATTCCTGGGTGTCACTTTGCACACTTTGACCCTTTAACTGACGCAAGGTTTTCCAAATCATCATAGCTTGTTGCATATAAGCCAAAGGATAAAATTGTTTTTTAATAGCAGAAACAAATTCATTCCATGTCAAGATTATTTTACCATGTTTTTGAAGATCTGCTTGTGTCTTACCTTCCCACCAAACAAGTGTGGCTCCTCCAAAACGAAGGCTAGCAAGCTAGATCTTCTTTCTTTGTGAAACAACTTTCTATACCCTGCTATAAACTTCAATTTGTCTTATCCAATTATCAATATTTTCAGCATTAAGCTCACCATTATAAATTGGCAAATCAAATTTTACATCTAATTTGATCGAAGAGGATGTCTTCTTCTTCTTTTTATAAGAACTAGATTTATGAGAAGAGAACTATGATGACGATGATGATGATGATGGAGGAGATGGTGGAAATAATGAAAAAGGTTTTTCCTCGATTCTTTGTCTGGTTTAGGTGATGAAGTGCCTTCATCTTTACCCTTTTTAAACTCTTTATACATCTCTTCTACCATCGCACGTATTTTCATGAAGTTGTCCAAGAATTATCTTTTGTTCCCAATAAGTTTTCTTTCGTCATCTTCTTTTGTGAAAATACTCTTCCAATATATGGATTTTCTTCAACAAGTTCTCCTTCTCCTCATTTTGACTTTGACCTAGTAAGCATTCAAATCTTCATATAACACTGTCAAACCTTTAAAAATCTAACCTTAAGCTCTAATACCACTTGATCTGATTTATGAAAAAGGTATTATTGACGTCTATGTGAGTAGCTTATGTTACTTAGTGAAATAGATCGATAAGATTGTGAATAACATAAAAAACACAAGCAAATGAAAACACAGTTGAACACATTAACACATTAAGAACTTAATAACGGAGTTCACCAGACTTCCTGGCTACGTCTCCAAGTCCTTAGCTTCCATTGCTGGCCGCTTTATTTTTTCTTCAAAACTATTTTACAGGTATGAGCTCAAAAACAAAAACTCAAATGAGAAAATGGACCTCACCATTGCGTCCGGATCAAAATTTCGGTCAAAACGAGTATAAACTTGCCTATGTTTCACCACTGTGACCTCCAGACCCCCTAGAGAATTCAAAACCACCTCTGCCCTACACAAAACCACCTTTCTTGCATCAAAACTACCTCGGTCCACACGCTCACTGGTATGTGCTAGTTTGGCTCTACGCACTATAGAAATAGAAATTCGGTGGCTTGACAACCAAGCTCCACCGCTTGTTCGAATGGTCATCAGTCTTTGTTTGAATTTGTTGTATAAATAAGTTTTGGAGGTTGGCGGGTCGAAACTTCTGCCCGACCTTCCATCATACTCCTCTCGTCGGTTATGTTGGCATATATATGGTAATATACATATTGTTTAATATATGTGGCGCTTAACTTAAAGTTATGGCGGCAACGTATATACGTGGCATTCAAAACATGTGTAAGGTTCCGGCGGTCGTGGGGTTGACCCTGACCGTCCGGACCTTTTCCGGCGGACAAACCCGTTACATATTAAATACAATATCCTTTGCATTCAATACTAAGCGATATGGTAGCTCGATCGGTAAATTAAATCTGACGAAAACTTAGCCATTCTGGGAGGTCAGGGGTTTGATCCTCCCTGATCCCCAATTTTTTGGAAATAAGGCCAAATTGGGAAAAATCCGGGCTGCCACGTATCAGCCCCAGATTGGTCCATCTTTTCCAATCAAACTTTGACACGTCATCAATCGTGCTGACATAACCTTGGACATGTGGCATATTCCCAGGATGACACATGTCCTGCCAACATCATCTGACTGTTGACTTGACCATTCACCTGACCATTGACCGTTGACTTTGACTTTGAATTTTTTTCCATTTTTCCCTAATTTGTCATAAACTTTTACTGGCCACATCTTCTTCATACGAACTCAGTTTTACATGTCGTTCATACCATTGGAATCCTATCGACGATCAATTCAACTTGATCCTATTTTCATCTGCATTTGAAGACTTTGATCTGGAGGAAAAATTGAATCCATTTTGGATCAACTAAGCTAGCTATGATTCCATTGGATGATGTACCTCTTACATCCATTCCCACAACAACAAATACAAGCTCCACTACACTTACAACACAGTCTGCTGATGGTGTTGAAAAACTAACTAAATTTGTGGAAAATTTGTCAATTCAGACAAAGGAAATCAAAAAGTTGTAGTACCAAGTTAAAGCATTACAGGACCAAAAGACAAGGAGTGAAGCTTCACACTTTTCTGAATCTCATAGGGCTCAGAAGCTGATTGAAATATTGCAGAAATATGAAAGGGAATCATCAATTGGACACCCCTTGGCCCAAGCCAAGGAAATTATTTGGATAGATATCATTAATTCAATGGCTGAAATATGACCCTATATTCAAATTATCTTTTAGCAGAAAGATTTGATCAAGAGAGAAACATAGGCCATAATAGAGATTAAAGAAGAGTTGGGAGAGATGCTTGCTACAACAACAAATATCATTAAATTCCTAAATTCTAATAACAACTATGAATTATATTATTTAGGAGTGGATGATAGAACATAAACAGTTTTGGAGGTGAAGAATATTATCACCAAAAAGAATCTGGTTGTTCAATTAGAAGAGAAGTGTCATAACTTAAAGATAGAAGTAAATAGATTTTTTACCAGAATTGAACCTCTAACTCTAAAGCGGCTACCTATTTTATTTTTAATTAATGAAAAGTTTATTACTTATGAATATTATGTTAGAAAATTGAAAGACATAGCCAGGGACAACTCAAAATTTACAAACATCAAAGGCACCATGACAGGCAGAGCTTTCTTAGAAGCCAGAGGTAATGATTTCTTCATACAGCATGAAGTAAATCGTATTTTTGTGGTAAGTCCCACATTTTCCACATATATCGAGGTTGATGAAATTTACCGGAAGGTAATAAATTTAACCATTCCAGATGAAGATAGGTGAGACAAAATTTGTGAGTTACGGGACTAAGCAGTAATTCTGGTACAGTAATAACACAAGCTATCACACAAGCCAGCACATCAGCCAACACAACACAGGAATAGGCCAATTTAGCAACTCCTCAAAAGCAGAGCCACCTCTCCATGCAGTTTTCCACCTTACCTAATATTCTGCAAAAGATTGATTTTATTGTTTAGAATAGTGCCAAGTATACATTGTTCGTTGAGACAACGATTTTGTAAAAGATTCTATAATTTATTGTATAAATAATTCACAGTTTGAAGTATTACAAGTTGTTTGTTGAGTATAATTTTCTCTAAGGATTGTAATTTTCTGGTTGTTAGATGCATCAACAATACAAGGACATTCTTCACAGGATTCATTGGTGTATGAATTGGTGATGTTTTTCTTCTATTAATCTATTTATTCGTTGTTTTATTTCTTTTTCATTCTTGAAAAGCTTAATTACATAACAGAAATTGTGAAGAATAGGATATGTTATAAAGAGAACCCTATTATGGTTGTTTGTAATTTATATGTTTTCTGCTAAAGTCAAATTAAAGAATACTCCGTTTCTCCTTAGTTTCTACTAAAACTTACATCTCTTCTATTTTGTACTTCATTTAAAATTATGAAAGATCCAACTAGTGCAACCTAGCTTTCCCTGTGAAACTCCTTCAAAGTTTGATGACTCCATAGCCCAATGGAATTATAGCAATTTAATCAACCAAAAAATCCAATCAAATCATAAACAAATAAATAATCAACACATTAATAACTAGCCTAAAATTCACATAAAACATAGCTAAATTTTACAGAGATATCCCTCTCTAAAGCTGGCAAGGCTAGATCCTAGCTTCCAAAGTGGTTTTGATGATGTCCTTTGTGTTTATTCTCACAATCTCGTAAAGTACATAATGATAACATAATATATGGTTTGTAAACCCTACCAAAGTATGGAATAAAATAAGAAACCCTAATTAATTGTTTTTGTTGTAAAGATAATTTAGCTTTTATGTTTGGTAGGTATGACACCATGATGATATGGAGACAAGGATGGTGAACTAGTCTTAAATTAAAGATGGAGATAACCCTCTTCAAAAGGATAAGTACCCTACATTTTTATTATTACTATTGATATTTTTCCTTTTTTTCTTTCTTTCATGGTCTTCTAATAAAGATTGTAAGAAAAAAAATATTCATCTAAAGCTTGACAAGTAGAAGGTAGAAGTGAAAGAATGTGGAAAATCATGAAGATGAAGAAGTAAATAATATTTTAAAGATTAAATCAAGGAATTTAATTAGAGGACAAGAAGTCCATTTACCTCATATGAAAAGAGGGAGTTGTAAATTCCATTCTATTGAAGCTTTTTTATTGGCTTGTTTCAGGAACACGTTGATTGATGAATGAAAGCTAAAGAGCATGAAGCAAAACTATCTTGAATTATGAAAATATACCATGCGAAGGAATGTTGATCTCAGAGGGAGAAAGAAGAAATATTTTGAAGAATCCCACATCTTGACTAAAATATATTATGATTTAGTTAACTCTGATAATATTGGGATATGGTTTGTCTTACTAAAAATAATTATTGCAGAAGTATGTGAAAAAGATGAAAAGATAAATTGATTGATGATATTATACTAGTAATTGTTTGATTTGATTTGGAAGCACATGGATTGAGTGGATGACAATTATGATGGATTGAAAGAGCATGAAGACCGAATATTATTATTAATGGATGGAATTCATGTACTATAAGTTGTGGGGTAGTTTGGCTCCTTGAAAATGTTATATGAACCATTTAATGGAAAATTTGCGTGATGATTGTCAAGATCTATGAAACTTGAAGTTCAATATGATGTGAATTTTTTAGGATCCAAGAAAACCTATCATGAAGATGAAATGTGAAATAATATAACTCTATAAAATGTTTGACATCCAAGAATATTGAAGCTCAGGTATGATCTAATGTGAGAATTAAGGATCCTTGCAGCTACAACTATATATCCATGGAAGAACAAGTAGTTGATGCATTGATGAAGTATGATATAATATAAGGTTTTATGGTTATGTCTCCTTAGTTTAGAGGGAGTAAGGATCTCCTCCCTAGATGAGAGGGAGTGATGATAAACAATTTATTATCCATGTGTCATGCACTAGGTTAGGACTAATATAATGTCTAGTGAATGAAATGGGAGGGAGAATGGGGGATTGGATAAGAATCTAGGACAAATACTTCTTGAGGATTGGGAATCCAAGATAGAATTAGTATTGTGAACTGAAATTGTTTCAGGGTTGGAAAAGGTATCCAAGACAAGAGTGGTCGAAGAGGACTGATATTCTTTTAGGATTTTGAATCCAAGATAAGAATAGTTTTGTAAGGACATACATGATGAACATATGAATGGAGTATGTTCCTTCAAGAGGATGTGGTTTTGGTGGCAATATGTATTCCTCCCAACATTGTGCTCTAATCTAGTGGAGAGTTAGAGCTTGTTAGTCAAGGCCTTACTAAATTGTAATTTGACAATGTTGGTTATGATGTTGATGTTTGATGATGTCTTACTAATATGACTCTTATTATGATAATATATTAATTTGAGTGTATCTTTGCACTAGTTGTGTAATTATGAATACCTCCCTAGTTAAGTGGGAGCATTGGAAAATGTAATTAGGTTCGATATTCATAATTTGTATCATTGTGTATTTTATGTAAAAAAAAAAGGGAAAAAAATATTGTTTCATTAGTTAAGCATATTCTTCATGCTTCTAGGATTTGTTGAGTCAAATTCCTATTTGTACTTCTTTAAAGAAAAAGGAAAAATGATTTTTGAAAATATAATTTGGGTAAATTCTCCTCAAGAATACAAATGAGCCCTCCTAGATGACAAGTCAACTCAATGAAAGCATGTTTCTTTTCACATATGATAACAAATATACAGGCATGCCTCCTCCAATTTGGAAAGAAGCTTGGTGGTTTTTTGTGATTCGTTCTAACATAAGAGGAGATGATAAGTTCTGAGGCTACATATCTGAAAATATCTACAAGTTTGTAAGATTATATGTTTGAAGTTGTGAGCTCTTGTTTGCAAAGTATGTGAGTTTCATATATATATATATATATATATATATATATATCTGAAGCAAATTTTTTTGTGTCAAGATAAATGGAAACTCTTTGTGAACAGATGTTTTGGAATAAGAATAACATTTTTTGTGGTTGTGGCTATGATTGATGTTATTTTCTATAATGAGATATACCATGATGATGAAAAATGTGGAGGGCTTGAATTGGATTCTTGGAGGTTGGATATGGGTCTTGGATATCTCACTTTGAATAGATTCTATAAGAAGAGAACCTTTTCTAGGTTTTCCCCCTTGTCGGGTTTTTTCCCTAACTTTGAGCCAATATCTTGTCTTCATTATCTTTTTGTGATATTCTTGGTTATTTTTTTGTAATTGTTTTATGAAAAGAACATAATAAACATTAATTATAAGCCAAAAATATTCACAAGTAATTATCAATTAAGATAAATATATCCTAAATTTACTGCCCTAGTGATTTCTCAACATGTTAGACACTTTTCCTTTTCTTCCTACTTTTCTTAGGTAAGTTCTTCCATTACCCCCCAAAACAAGATGCATATAGTTATACCGATCATCTCTTTGTAACAAGCTTCCTTGTGTCCTTATTTTCATGTTTGTTAAAAAATGAAAACCCCGATCTCCTTCTGCTATGTTTTCCTACTCTTTAAATCTATACAAAAATGTCTAGTCCATTTTCATCTCATTTTCATGACTCGTTAAACACATGAAAATCATGAGCTTCTTTTGCTACCCTATTTGTATGCTATTAAAACCTATATGAAAATGTCAAGTTCTTATAGTCTTTTTCTGCTCGTTAAGTAAATTGAAATTTAGTGAGTGATCTATTTTCCATTCTCAAGCTTGTTAATCCACGAGAAGGTCACAAGTGTACTTTTGTATATTTTTTGGATTCAATATGAACTTCATGAAAAATGAACCTATTGAAATTCATGCTCATGCTCATTAAAATATGAAGGAGATACATTATATAAAAATGGGTGTGGGGGGGAATCTTTGTCAATATCATGTATTTGTCTTGGCAGTTGTATGTCACCCTTGAACATGGAACTTGTTTGAGTCATACTCTTAGAGATGATTTTTTCCCGACTTTTGGACCACACCTTCATCTTGATTCAAGTCACATTATTTCACAAGTAAGAATCTCACCTGATTGGTTATCCTTCCAATCCATAGGCTTTGGTGATGCCTCATGTTTCACCATCATCCCTATCGGTATTATTTAGTCTATGATACAAATTTCACTATTGTGTCATGTCATTAGATGTTCAAGGGAAGTCTTAGACAAGAGTTGGCCATCTACGCGTAGCATTTTACCTTTTTTTCTGCCATCGATGTGTCAATTATACATCACTTCTTCATTTTTTTATCATCAAATACCTTATCATGGTGTTAGTCTCATGTCAAATGTGGGGGATACATTAAGGTCCTCCTTAGATGGATCCATTCTTATCAACTTCAACACCTATTCTAGGATGTGAATATATAATTAGTCCAATACCTTGGAGCTTGCAGTCATCAGTGGTAGGTTTCCTCTCGGTTTGGATTGGCTTTTCATCATAGGCCCATTTTGACTGATTCTTGGAGTGCTCGACTTCATCTCATTCATTTTCACTCTATATACTATGTTAGGTACCTTGGGAACCATTTTAATCGATGGTGGTATCCCTCATGTTTTTTTTAACAGGATACATCAATTTCTGGTAATCATATGGTCTTCGTACATGCTCAACATCAGCTTATTTATTCGCACATAGTTGAGTTTTACCATCAAGATGTGTGTCGAATACCTTGGGGAATTGGGGCCACTTCACTCATGATCATTTTCTCCCCAAAGCTACAATTGTAGAACATATTATGCAATTTGAGGGCCATCATTAGGGCCACTCACATCAATGTCTAGCCCTGATAGTTATTGTGCTAGCGATCTACATTGTATCATGACTATTCCTTGATGACATCAATCCAAAATATGTTGTCTAGGAATATATGCTATATTCTCTCAGTACTGAGTATGAGTGTGCCCACCTCAGGTATGTACTTCTTTATGAATCTGACTACACTTTTTAGTTTCTACAGGTCTCGTGTACACAACCTCTCCCTCCCTCTCTCACTATTATACTTATTATAAAGTATTTCAGTCACCAGATTCTATTATGACCTCATACATTAAGGGGAATATATTATAGCTCAAAAATATTCCCCCTAGGGTCAAGAAGAAATCCACATCCTTTTCCAAACTAGAGGATCAAGTTGTGACTAGTGAAACATCAATAAACAAGTGTTTTCAGGGATTAATGCTCCTTCCAAGTGGTAGGGACTGAACCACAGGGCCTAGAAACACTCCCTCCTAGTGTTTGACACTAAAACAGAATCCTATCAATTACCTCTCTACTAGAGCTCCAAAACAATGTGGGAATTTGACTGAATGAGCTTAGATTCGGTCCAAATTGATAAATTTGATTAAAATAATCATTTTTTAATAAAATAATGATTTATTTGGTCTATCTTAATCATCGACTTGATACAATCAAGAAAGTGTCTAGGTAAAATGAAGGCCAATCATGATGGAAATATATAAATAGATCTCTTCACTAGTCACAAAAGAGAAGGCAGGAGAAGAAAGGAACTTATGCCAAAATTATGTCAGTGTTGTGACCGCAATAAATTTGTGTAGTGAGCATAGAGATTAAAAAGCGACAAGGACAAAGGCTTGGAGGACTATTAGATGTACTCCAATTCTATTCAAAGGAAATAGTAACAAATATTTTCCCCATTCATCTCATGTGTTTCTTTGGTTATGTTGCATGATTGATGTATTATGTTGCACTAATATTTTTTCGCAGGAAGATCATGTTGGTTTCTTTCTTTGTGTGCAAGCAATCTAGGAGTTCCAAGAGAAAATATCTTAGGAGGAGGTATTCCTAAAGCTGGAATTGTCAAATAGAGTCAAGGAGATAGCCTTAAAAGGTATGTCTACTACCTCCTTCTTGAAAAATTGATTGTGCTTAGGATTGTTTATTTTCTTTGTCTCACTTCTTCATTCACATGCCCACACCTTTTGAGAAAGCTCTTAGGAAAGTATTTTTGGGACTATTATTGTTTCACAAGAATATCGTGTTGGTTTTTTACTCTATGTGCAGGTGATCAAGGAGATACAAGAGAAAAAATATTTGGAGGATATCTTCCTAGACCTAGCATTGTAATCAAAGAAACACAAGAGATGAATGGGGAAAATCTTCGTTATTATTGTCTCTGAATAGAACTAGAGTACATTGATCAGTCCTCCAAGCCTTTGTCCTTGATATTCTCCCTAACCTCTATGCTTACTTCATAAGTATATTGTTGTCACGACACTAACGAAGCTTCGGCATAATTTCCTTTCTTATCCTCCCTTCTCTTTTGTGACTAGTGAAGAGATTCGTTTATATAGATTTCCATCATAATGGACCTTCATTGCACCTAGATACTTTCTTGACTGTATCAAGGCGATGAGTAAGATAAAACAAATCAATCAGTATTTAATCAACAATGATTATTTTAATCAAATTTTTCAATTTGGACCAAATCTAATCTTATCTAGTCAAATTTTCGAATTGTTTCATAGCTCTAGTGTAGAGAGGGCATTGGCGGGCCTTTGTTTTGGACTCTAACACTAGGAGGGAGCATTTCTAGGCCCTCTAGTTCAATCCCTAGCATGTGGTATGAGTGTTGATCCCTCAAAACACTTGTTTTTTTGTTGTTTCGCCAGTCACAACTTGATCCTTTGGCTTTGAAAAGGATGTGGTTTTATTCTTGACCCTAGGGGGGTGGATTTTTTAGCTATAACACGTGTCACTCAAACCACAAAGGAAATTTTAGTGAAAAAAACATATAACATCAAATATTCTCATTATAATATTTACAGATTAAATTAAGGAAAAATATCTACCCTGGTGTGAAGAAATGGTTTACCTACTTCCAGCGTGAGTTAAGAATCCAATAGAATGGACTATCGAGTGAATTTATAATCAAAATCATAAATAATCACAATTGATTTGAAACTTTGAAACCCTGGAGGTGAGTCCCAATCATTGAATACCTGATAATTCATGTGATTGGGTGAAGTAGCATCTGTAAATTTGTCACGAAAGCTCTAAGTTGAATAGGAAAACAAAATTTCATAGCGGTTATTGTTGGACATTTTGTCTCATGGTGTTGGCATTGATGTCAACCTAGTAGTAATGGTCCCCATGATGTCATCCTCGTAGCATTGGTCCTCATGGTCCTATTGGTTCACGGAGTCTCGTGGTGATGGAATTGATTTGGCGGCCCTCATGATCTTGTTGTTTTACAGAGGTTTTTAGCTATGGACTCAATTGTGGAGTCAATTGGTGATGGCACTCATCTTAGGATGTCAACCTAGGTGTTTACTCGAGGATTTAGCTAAGGAGATGATTTTTTTTGGAATTGAAGTCAACAAGTTTTGAGGCCTTGAAATTGTGATCATTTGAACAATTTTGGAGGCCTTTACATGATGTTTATAGACTTGAAATGAGCTTACAGTGGATCTACATGGTTTGGAGATGGTTGCAAGTGCATTAGTTTTAGGAGGAGTTGGAGTTGTTTTGACTCAGTTTTTGGCCTCAAATCAAGGGAAAATAGGTAATAGTAGCAAAACCTACGTTAGTAACTTATTTTTTGTTCATGAAACCTACGTTACCCCTTCAGGTAACAATTTTCGTGAAGGTAGGACCAGTGTTAGCCCTTCTGGACTCATTTTTCCACATTCAAGTGATTTCTAGAGGCATATATTTTGGTTTTTGCTCATGGTTTTTATGGGAGACTCAACTTGAGTTAAACATCATCTAGAATATGATAAAATAAAATATGAGGAGGTTTAGTGTTCTATATTTATTACATATTCCATAAATTATAAAACGTGGAAGAGTGAAATAGAAGGGGTTATAGTGTGTGATATTCTGACAGAATGTATGTTACAAGTTTACAAAGTTAGAGAGAAGATCAAAGCTCTATTTTGGAGCACATTTCAGAGGATGATGGACATACAATAGATCTAGATGCATAATCTATTTGTTTTTCAAATTGTGGCTCTTAGTTGATACTGATATGGAGATGAGAGATAGTGTTGTAGATGTTTCAATTTCATATCAGAGTTTATATCGCTGATAAATTTTTGTTGTAGGTGTTTTATTGAAGAATTCATTATTGGAGCACCAATGTTGATTTTTTATATGGTTGCTAGTTTGTGTTGTTCATGGTTGAGTATGTAGAACAAATTTTCATTGTGTGTTATTGTAGGGGTTGAGTTTGTAGAGAAAATTGGTGATGTGTGATTGATGTATTGGTTGAGATTGATTGTGTTTGATATTGTGTTGCAAATTTTTGTATGCAAATTGGTTGTTATGTTGAAGATTGCATTTAGTTGATGAGTGTAGGTTGTTATTTGATTCTAATATGAAAATGTATTAAATTAGGCTCACAGATGTTTTATTATAGAGATCATGGATCATGTCTGAAATATTATGAAATATGGTCCACGGGAGAGCTTGAAGGTTGGGGCCTTCAATGTGGTGAGTGGTGGATTTCCAATAAAGTGGTGGCTTGTGTATTCAGAGTATAGTGACATCCTTCAAGTGGTGGTCTGAGAATGTGGGAGTGGTGGATTCAATCTAGTGGTGATTGAGTGAGACTTATTAAGAGTGGTGGTTTCTAACAAGTGGTAGCCTGCAAAGTCAAGGTATTGGTGGCTTGCTACAGGTGGTGGCATGAAAATTTCGTATAGGTTGTGGTTTGGAGTGATTGGTGCTTTGCATGATATGCAGGTTGTGGCTTGTACACTAGTGATGGCCATTGATCATACCTAATGAAGATTATCTATAATATAAGAAGAGAATAGTAGAAAAATGTAATGGTGGTTTTTCCCCTTGTGGTTTCCACCATACATTTGGTGTCTCTAATGTGTGATGATGATGTGCATGTTATTGATGGTTTCTCATATGGTTATTTTTTTTATGTTCTCATGTTATGTGGTTAGATATGATGCTTATGAGTTATGGTTATGCATAGATTTTCTTATGTGTTATGTTGTTAATGAATGAATGTATCATGGTTTGTGAAAACAAGGGGAAAAGTGGTAAAAATATATCATAAGATATAATATTAATTTTCCCCTGCCCTCTCAATGTTTTTCAGGGTTTCTAATAGTTATGCGTAGACTTCACAGGGAAGGGAGTATGCACATAAAGTCCAAAAAGATCACAAATTAAACCTTTGTAAAACATGAATCATCCAACCACTTAGCCTAATAGAGGTAATGCCTAACATATTCACCTTGGGTGACATTCGAACCACAAACATCTAACATATTTGTTGTTATATGTTATATAAGTATATAACATGAGGCCAAGGGTTAAAGACCCAAAACATTTTTATATAAAAACAAATAACTTCGTCATATTTGACATGGAGAATATAGCCTAGACATTTAAATACAAAATTTAAATGTTGTGTTTCTTTTAAAATGTCTGCATGGGATCAAAATGGAGATATATCAATGTTTTTGTATAGTCTAATATATCAATTGAAAATTTTTAAAATTAAAAAATAAAAATATTATGCTTAAATAGGAGGAACATTACAAACATCTATCATTTTCGCAATATCAAAATCCCTATAAGGTTCAAAACAATTTCATAAGAGTATAATGTTGTTATGTTCATAATGTATGTTCAGAATAGATAAACAACTTGCTATCCAAGTTAAAAACTAGTATCCTAAATTCAATGGATATAACCCTAATAATAAAAATGTAGATATGCATGAAAAGTTAAGTCTTCAACTAAAGGAAATGTGTCCTCTAATAATTGACCAATACTTCTACATTGCATTATAAAGTTTAATAAATGTGATAAGAGATTGAATACAATTTCTTTAGTGGTAAGTTTGTTAAAATCTCATCTTAATTCGCCTAGTTAGTAGAATATATTATTACTTAATGTATTGGGGGCATCATTATTAAAGGTATTAGAGAGTGAAAGCAATAAATGTAAGTGTTCTTATTGAATAAGGTCTAATGTGTAGGGTTTGAAGTAACATTAATGAATGTTGACTATGTTATTATGGTTTTGGTCAGTTAGAAACCATATATAATAATAAAATATATGCTATTAGTTTTAAAATTAATATTATCTTGTTTTGGGCTCTATTCAGTTAGAAATTTCCATGTGAAAGAGGCAATTAAAGCTTAATTCTCCTAGTTATTTATTAGGTCCTTATAATACTAGTGTAGCCCCATATTGATATTTTTGTGTCCCATGTAGCCCCCATATTGTTATTGTTGTGCCCCTTAGAATCCCACTATTTTTATTGTTGATCCCTTTATTATTTTTATGTAGGCCCTAATTATATTGTGACCATTTAACTCATATATATACCAAGGAGGTCTTGTCAGTTGTATCATCCAAAAAGTGTTCATTTACGTGATGTAAAAAAAGGTTTCCCCTTCAAAGAGGCTTATTTTGAAATCTTTGATCTATCTTTTCTTTTGTTTGTGAATTGGTTACATAGCATTTGGTATCATAGCTTTGGATCTTAAGGTTTCACTTCTTCAAATAGGACATCATGGAATTTTCGATATAACGCTTGTTATGCAAGGCCTCTAAACCTGAACCCTTGAAGCAGAAATCTTGGTGAACATTGTGTAAAAATTTCAGATCTTAGTTCGCTATATTATCAGAGATATGATTCAAGTAAGTTAAGGTTTTTGTATGCTCCAGAATTCTATCTTAAACATGTGTCTCAGGGAAAATCATCATAACTTTCATTTCAAGTGTCCAAATTGAATTTTGTAAAAGAAATTATGAAATCAAATGAACTGCAGTTTCTTGGGTACCATTTTTAGGGTCAGAGATTGAAGCAGTGAGATGTGGAATTATGTACCAGTTCACTCTACTGAACCATTCCATAAGTAGATCATCTTGGGATATTTGGTCTAAATTTATCTTGAAGAATCGAATCTCAGTCTAATTGGTGGTGTTGGAAGGAGGAAACAAATGGATACTATAGGACAAAATTTCAGACCTTGAGGTCGAAATTACAGAGATACAATAGTTTCGTGATCGAGGTCCTAAAAGAAATAAAAAGGTGTGTATTTTTTTAAAATTTATATGAATTTAGTTTGAAAAATTAGTTTGAATTGCATACTGAAGCATATATATAATTGTTTGGTTTAAAATTTCCTTGAAACAAAAAAATGGATACACCCACTAAGAATCCAAAAAATTTCTTGATTTTTTTCTTGGAAGGAAATGAAATTGAATTAAGGGATATTGTGGGGAAACCATGGAAGATAATAAGATCTAATGGTGTGACAAATCTTTTTAAGAAAGAAAAACTATTTTTAATTGCAAAATTATGCCTAGATGTTCAAACATTGAAATCATCCATTTCTCCATATCTCTAAAGAGTCTTAGACAATAATTCGAAGGTATTTTAGTTTCCCAAAGGTCTCCCACCTATTCGTGATCATGATCATGTTGTTCACTTGATTCCTAAAATTTTTGTCCCAAACATTAGACCTTACAAATATCACTATGCCTAAAAGAGTGAAATTGAACGTATGGTTGCAGGAATGTTAGAGGCGGTATAATTCAACCTAGAAAAAGTTATTTTTCTTATCCAGTAGTATTGGTGCACAAGAAGGATGGATCATGGCATATGTGTCTAGATTATAGAGAGCTCAATAATCTAACTATAAAAGATAAATTTCACATTCTTTTCATTGATGAATTGTTGGATGAATTACATGGAGTAATTTACTTCACCAATTTGGATCTTCATTCTGGATATCATCAAATTATAATGAAGGGAGAATACATTCCAAAAACAACATTCAATACTCATGAAGGTCATTATAAATTTTTGTTCATACCTTTTGGTCTTACCAATGCACCCTCCACACTTCAAGGTTTGATGAATTCCACTTTTGAACCCTTTCTTATAAAATTTGTGTTAGTATTTTTTGATGATATGTTAATCTACAGAAAGTCTTGGAAAGATCATGTTCAACATGTTGAAAAGTTTCTTACCCTATTGGAGGAGAAAAAAATGTATGAAAAACACTCCAAATGTTTCTTTGGGGTATACGAGGTGGAAAATTTTGGTCATATTGTATCTTATGAGGGTGTTAAGGTAGACCCTAACAAAATTAAGGTTATAATAGGAATGGAAAATCCCCGCAACTCCAAAGTATCTTTGAGGATTTCTCAGGTTGATAGGGTATTATATCAAGTTTGTTAAGAATTATGGGAAAATAGCAGCACCTCTAACAACATTATTGAAGAAAGATGCATTATTTTTACTCCGAAAGTGAATAAGACCTTTGAACATCTTAAAGAGGAAATGTGCCAAGCTTTAGTCTTATATACACCAGACTTCAAAAAAACCTTTATTGTGGAATGTGATGCCTCAGAAAATGGGATGGGTTTTGCTTTAATATGAGAAGGAATGCACATTTCTTTTGAAAGTCACCAATCAAGGGAAAGTATTTACACAAAAATATTTATGAGAAGGAAATGTTGCCAATAATACATGCCCTGAAGCAATGGTATCCTTACCTAATGGGAAGACACTTCAAGGTAAAAACAGATCATGATATTCTTAAATACTTTTTGGAACAAATATTATCTTTAGAAGAGCATCAAAAATGGGTAACAAATATGTTGGGGTACGACTTTGAAATCATCTACAAAATATGGAAGCAAAATGTTGTCGTAGATGCACTCTCAAGAAGTAGTTTGTGGCATTTATATTATCCAACTTGATTGGATTAGTGAATTAAGGGATGAATGGAAGAATGATGAAGAGGTGTGGACACTCATTCAAAATTTGTAGCAAGGTCCAAATACATCTGATGCATTTATATGGAACACTTATTCATTATGGTACAAATATCACTTATATATATAAGAACACCCAAATCATACAAATATTCTTTTGGAATTACAAAACTCTCCTTGACGGGCACTCGAGATTTTTAAAAACTTACCATAGGATCAAGAAGTATTTTTTTCGGATGGCCTTAAATATAATATCCATAAGTTTGTAGCAGATTTTTTGGTTTTCCAACAAAATAAAGTTGAGACAATTATCACCCTCGGTCTATTACGAACTATATCCATTCCAAGCCAAGGTTGGTGTTAGCGTAAATTCTTAATGAAAGTGTAGGAAAAGAGCTCACTTTAGCTTTGTGTGACAAACATCCCTAACAAAAAGGATGGTTGCTTAACTTCTTTAGATCTGCAATCGATAGTTAAAACAAATGTTGCAAAAAAATAGATCTATGCAATAAAAACAGTTAAACAATGAAAAGAAATAAGAATTGTTCCATGCATCCAAAAGACAAGACAATATATAAAGAATTTTGAATATATTATAACACCTGGGAAGGGAAAAAATAATAATGTTACCAGTCCCCCTCAATGTGATGGGTTCTTCGATGTCCTCAATGCTTCAAATCCAAAATTTTCTCTCTCTCAATGGTGTAGAAAACCCAAAATGTGTTGAACTCTATGGGAGCTCAAAAAGCAAAGAAAGTAGTAGCAGCAATGAGAATGATCAAAGTGCAACAATGAAAGTGATCAAAGTTAAGAATGAATGGAAAAACCTCCTATTTATAACAAAATATTAAGTTATCCTCGATAATGGTGCATAATAAAATATTATTAACCAAAATCTAGATCTAACCGCTTTGAATATTTTATTATATTTTGTTGGAGGGAAAAGGAATTTAAATTGGTCAAATACCTTTATTTAGATATAATAAAAAAATAAATGATTTATTTATTATTTCAGGAATGTGGTAAAGAAATAATTAACAAATAATGATTTGTTTAATAATTTATAGGTGATTTAGTCAAATTTAACAAGGAATAATAACTAAATAATGATTTAATTAATTATTCCTAAAGAAAAATAAGAAAAATAATGATTTATCTAATTATTTTTCATAATTGGGTTAAATATGACTAGGAATATTGTTTAAACGGTGGTTTAATTAATTATTCCTAGAGGAAAATCAAATAAATAAGGATTTATTTAATTATTCCTCATGGGGTTTCTTGTTTTAACCATAAATAACTTAATAAAACATGGTTTATTAAATTATTTCTTATAGTGAAAGAAATTTTACTATGGTAAAATTTCTCCTACATGGTGTAATTCGATCCATATAATTGTAAATTGTTAGATGACCAAATTTTGGTGTAACAAGTTTCCCTCCAATGTGCAAGCATTAGGAGCTAATCGTATGACCGAAGTACGTTGTAAGAACACAATAAATAGACACCGAAGGGGAGTCAAAGAGACAGAGATACATAGACGAAGTGAAGCGAGAGAGGGCAATAATCGAGGAGGAGAGACCTACAAATGAGATAATTCTCCTTTAATGTTTGGGTACCTGTTCTCATTGAGATGGGGGAGGCATACCTATGCCCGCCGAGATGAAAAATTACAAAGAATAATGACGCGCCCAACAAAATGAAACTAAGAAATAAAGTACATGATAAATGTTACATGAAATGCTAGAATAAAAATGGGCCAGATAAAAATATAATGGATCCCACATACATGATGCGCCTGAAAAACATAAGCCATGATTACATACAATAATATCTGAGTACATGAGACATAATAACAACCAGAGAATCCCTACTGAACAGGAAAGGGCTCTGAAAATATGAATGTATTATCTTAACGATACATGCATGATGTGGGTGTCGGAAGCGGCTAGAACCAAACCCATCAAATTTGTGGAGTTGCATCTGAGGTTGTAGTATAATATGAGGTCATCCGAGCATGTGGGTGGATACCTGAAGGGCCACCCCTACATGAGGTCTTAAACATCTCTCACACACCCAAGAATCACCGATACAATCTACTAGATCACCGAACCATCAAGTATATGAATCTCAATCGTGCAATAATGAGTTGAAGTTGAGCGGATGAGAAACAATAAATTCAAAGGGCAATGAGGATTATCTCTACCTGATCTGACGCACCAAACAAGAATGGAAGCTGGAACCAAGGTACACCACCCTCTAGACCTGTCTTCTGGAATGAATGTATTGATGTTGACAGAAGGAGGTCCGCCATAGGTGAGGTAATGAGGAATCCTCAACTAAGGCACGAGGGATCGTAGTAAAGTGATTGATGGAATACCACCAAGGATGATGATGGAATAGGGGATACTGAGAAGTGGATAGAAGACTTCCCTTGTAAGAGCATAGAAATCATGGATGACCTGGCAGCGACTGACTCGACTCTGCAGGGGATGGGGGACATTCTGACTGGAGGCCAAAATGGGCGTCACGAGAGAGGGACAAGGAAAAAATGGATGGAATATTGTAACAGGAGACAAAGTGAATCGAGAAAGACGCCATGAATGCGATGGTGACTCAAATCGGATGCTCTGATCAAGGGCGGCTCCATGGTCCTGGCACAAAGAATAGGCCTAGTAGGCACCATAAAAATATGATCATAAGATGGTTTCTCATGACGAAAATTGACACATGCATTGACAAATAAGAAGGCAAAGTGGTGCCCAAAGTACAAGATGCGCAAGTGAAGAAATATGATTTTAAGAGGCAGAAAAGTGACCCTTCTTCGAAAAATGGCTTCCTGGTGAAGTGTCAAATTACCAAAAACAAAAGAATACCCATTATAGTTCTCCGTGAAATCTTTCCAATGGTGCTAACTGTTCGTCAAACCGAGCTATTGGTTGCAATTGGTGAAAGAAAATTTAGGGTTTTTCTTTTAATAGGGCGATTTCCCTCCAATTTGATTCATTTTCTAGTGGAGTTGTGGTTAATTTGGAGAGGAGGAGAAGGCCTTAAATCTTGTAGTGATTGTAGTGGACAAACCGACTATTGGAATCAAGATCCGTTAGTTGAAGGTAGGTGCCCTAACCTTACTCGTAATTTTTAGCGGTTAAGTTTTTCAAATTAGGTACTTGGGACATAAGAACAGACTTCTACTCCTCCTCTAGGTTGGCTCGCACCTTCTAGAGCTTGTACTCTGACCTGGCTCACAGTTTCTAGATGGGAAAACTGTGAGCTCACAGCTGCAGAGGCTGAAGAGTGTGAGTTGGTTTTAAGGTGAGATTTTTGTTGTTTTTGGTTGAGGACCAGGACTTGATGGTTTATGATGCAGTTTACCTTCTCTGAGCTAACAAACATGATGGTTTTTGTGCAGGTATGGTAGAGTTGAGGATCAACTGGTGAGAGATGCATTTGGATGTGCTTCATGCCAAGATCCAAGGGAATCAGGTGGTACGAGGAGCACTTGCAAGGTATGGGGTTCTCAAGTTGATTGAAAACACGTTGATGAGGGCAGGTGATCCTTTACTATAGATTATATTAAGCTATTGGGATCTAGACCAGGAGGCCTTTATGGTGCAGAGGCACAGGATCAAGTTGACCATCTAAGACACATACTTCTTGATTGGTCTCCCACCACTAGGGGTGGTGGGAAATATACATCCAGTATTACTGCGTGGGTGGAACATATAAGAGTTCATGGAGCAACACTGTAGACCGGATTTTCATGCTAAGGGCACGACCATTCCGATCGGTGATCTAGAAAGGCTAGAGACACAGTTTGTCACCGCAGTAGTACTGTGGATCCTGGGAAACCAACCATTCCATCACATCACTGGTGGGCAGATGATGTTGGTTGAGAGTGTTCTGAGTGGGACCTACTATGTGTTGGCCCAGATGATGTTGTCGTCGGTGAAATGCCAGTTTTCACAGTGCAAGCGACAAGTGAACCATGAATGTGCTTTTGGTATGGTTTTGTGCTCGTTATTATTTGAGAAGATCCCTACACTTCGAACTCTTGTGAAAATCTAGGATGGAGGGCCACGAGAGCCCAGGATGCGCCATTAAGGAAACTACTGTGGAGAGGAGGAGGCGGGGGAGTCAGACAGGTGTTTCGACCTGAGTTCTTTGCACATTGGGATCAAATGCCACTGTACATAGACGATTATCCATATAGTAGTATAAAATTTCAGGGGGACCCTAACTTGCCACTTCCATCAGGTCACGCATGGGGACCAGATGGTAAGTGAAAGTTGCTATATATTATCGTGCATTTAAATTTTTTAGAATATGTATGTGGTACTGACTCATGACTTTTGGGGTGCATATATAGCACCGGTGAAGCCGACTGGGTACATGGGACGACCCACAGCACCTGGGGCTGCGAAATCTACTAGAGAAAGAGGAGACCAGAGATCTGACTATGAGGCTCTGCTAGAGGGTGTCTGACGCAGGTGTGAGTTGATGCTAACCAGTGTATCAGAGCGCGGATGGCATGGTATTGAGGACCAGTACATTGAAGGATGTATAGGGATACCTTTTGAGTGGCGAGGGGTCATGGGGCACATGGCAATGGCTGGACAGGTAGTTCGGGATCTACGGGCTGGTGGAGCCAAGCCATTGGTTCGAGACCCTCCAGGTATTGATTAGATGTAGGGGCATATGGCACCCCCTATTTTGATTTATGTAACATGCTATGGGCATGTCGGATGTATTTAAAGTAGTGGACTCCAAACATTTGTGATTTTTTCGATACATCATATGGATATGCATATTTTTATATATGACGAGTATATGGTTCGCCATTTGTTTTATGATTGTCTTGTGTTAAATACATGTGATAAGTGCCAATCTACATAATTATTATGGGCTCTAGGTACACGGCTGAATGTAATGGTTTCAAATTCACGCACTACAAACTTCACTCGTAAATATTTTCTAAAAAGGACATGGTTATTCACACGATACACGCCATTCAATTGCTTGACAAGAAGCAACGAATCTAAACAAACATGAAGATGAAGGATGCGATGATCAAGGGAATCAACTAACAAACCTATCACTACATAATATTCGGCCTGGTTATTTGTGGCATATCCAATGCATACACCATTGGAGAGGACTAATGAATGCAAGGGGGTAAAAATGGCCCAAGCTACTGAGGCTAGATTCCGGGAGAACCAACTTGCACCATCGGCATAGCCGATATATAGTGTGGGTGATGGATCCATCTGAAAGGTGCCATAAGAATAAAATATGAGATGATAATGCAAGCTACTTAAATTCATGACAGAAATAAAACACGCATGTTTATGGGAGATGCTATGGGTAAATTTTCTTGAGGTAGAGTGCATTACAAGGATTAGGAAGGAGTTGGCCTTCAAAATCCTCTAGAAGGTAGGCTCCCTTGCCCAAATCCTTACTAATGATGTAAGGTCCTAGCCATAATGAGTCAAACTTCCCATGACCAAGGACATCATGTGCCTGGTCATACACTAGAACAAGATCGCCTTCGTGAAAGGTACAAGGGTGGAATTTTCGGTCATATTGAGCTTTCATGCATTTCTTGGCCACTTTGATGCTTTGCAATGCAACACAATGGTCTTCAGAAGCACGCTCAAGCATGATAAGTTTTGTTATAAAGGTTGGGTGTCAGGGAGAAGTTCGATGGTTAGGTGAAGGGAGGAGATTTCACACTTGATCGGTAAGAATACCTCCTCACCAAAAACAAGTTGGACAGGAGTAAACCCGGTGGAGGTTTTAACAAAATTTCTATAGGCCCACAAAGCAGGGAAGAGCATAATGTTCCAGTTGGTTTTGTGCTTGTTCACCTTCCGTTGAAGCATAATTTTAAGGATTTTATTGACCACTTCAACTTGTCCATTACCTTAGGGATAATAAGACAATGAATATTGGTGCTCAAATCCCAATAAAGAGGATAGATCATGCCATATCTCATATTCGAAATGTCGGCCATGGTCAGAGACCAATTTTTTTGTAACCCCAAATCGAGTGATAACATGGTTGAAAAAAAGAGAGGTGCAGTGACCGCCGTGTTATTTAATGTTGGCATTGCCTCAGCCTATTTGGTGAAATAGTCAACCGCCACTATGATATACTTATGGTTACCAGTAGATGGAGGTATACACTCCATAAATTCAATGGCCCACTTAAAAAATGGACTAGCTGATATGACAGGATGGATGGAGCGGGTGGAGCTCGCGCCTTTGGGGTGAAGAGTTGGAAATTGGAATAGTGCTTGACCACTTCAATGCAATCACTAAAGAGATAAGGCCAAAAATACCCAGAGCACATGACTTGCTCAACTTCAGCGTGCGTGAGACAATGACGAAGGACATAATCAACACCACGACGATAAATATCGTCACCAATGAGAAGGTAGTGGGGTGCCTGGTGTCGGATACATCGTAAAGCATCACGATCGAGATGGGAAGCAAACTTCTGGGTTCACAAATAGGTAAGGATGTCGCCATACCAAGGATCGTCCAAAGTAATGGTAAACAAGTGCTCACCAGGTAAATCATCAATAACCGGCGGATCATGCGTATAGTAGCAATTCAGAAATGAGTTCGACAAGGGTTAAACCTTTCTTACTCGTGGGTGTGAAGAATTCAAGATCGGACACCTAAATTATAAGGATCCAACACGCATACTTCCCATTGATGATCCATCAACTCAATAGGAAATCCATGGGGTTGGAATTAGTCAAGACCTTCATGGAACACGTAAGGATATAATGACGAAGTTTTTGGACCGAGAACACAACGGCCAGCGCCAACTTCTCTTCATGCGAGTAGGACACATGGGGTCCCATAAGGTTCTTATTGACATAATAGATAACATGTTTGTTTCTAATGTCATCTTCCTGGATAAGGACCCCAGCGACCGAATGGGTGGACGTTGAGATGTACACGATGAAATCCCTCTCAAATTTAGGAGGACTAATCAAGGGAGTGAAAGTGAGAGAATTTTTCAGGGAATCAAAATACTATTGAGCATATTCATCCCAAACAAACGGAATGTTAGATCTGAGGAGTCTAAGAAACCCATACGCAATGGTAGCATAGTCATGGAAAAACCAGCGAAGGATTTTGGCTTTGCCTTGAAGGCTTTGTAACTGGCGCAAGGTAAAAGGAATGAGAAGCTCAAGAATGTCCTGAAATTTGAGGGGATCAAGCGTTATACCATCTTTGGACACAATGAATCCCCAAGAGACGGTCGGATGCAACACAAAAGACACACTTCAGTGGGTTGAGATGGATAGTATACTTGCGACATCATAGAAAGACAATACGTGAATCATGAATGTGTTGTGCCCGATGCCTAGAACGAGCAGTGAGGTCGTCAAGGTGGGCAAGGATAATATGAGTCAAATCATGGAAACAGTATGACATGGCCCATTGGAAGGTGGCTTCAGAATTATTTAGGCCAAAAGGCATGACCCTATAAGAAAATTTTCCCCATGGACTAATAAACGCAGTTTTTAACTGATTAGCATGGCGACTAACAATGTAGTTACCCCCAGAGAAACCATCCATGAAGGATAGAACCTCATGCCTCCCACACTCATCGATTATTTGGTCGATAAATGGTGTGGGGAATTTGTATTTGGAACAAGCTTTGTTCAAGTTGCGAGATTCAGTGCAGACACGGATGGTGCCTTGTTTCTTGAGAACGAGAACCGAGTTAGAAACCCAAGTCATGTATTCAATGGGATAGATAAAACCAGCCTTCTTGAGCTTATCCATTTCAGTTTTGATATCCTCTCGTCTAGAAGGATTGATGGGTCTCAATTTTTGACGGACAGGATTGGCATCGAGCCATGTATCGATATGGTGTTCGACAATGGCAGGATCAAGTCTAGACATCTCTGAATAGGACCAGGAGAAAATATCATGGAATTCCTTGAATATCTTAGTGTAAGCCTCAATTTCTTCTAGGGTAAAATTTTCCCCCAAGGTAATTTTTTCTTCTACCCCTGGTTTATCATAAAAGTTAATTTTAATGGTAGGGGAGATATTATCCATATTTCCTTGTTCGAAAGCATCTAGTGTAGGAATGGGATTTCTAAACCAATCAACCTCATTGTGGATGAAGTCTTTAGACTCCAAGCATACTGTTCATGGGACTATTTTGGAAGGAAGTACACATGATGGTGCATATCATCCCAAGGAAAGTCAAGGGTGGTCATTGCTTCCATAATGTCTTCATCAAAATGAAATATGGGAGGAATGGTGCAAGGGAGACCACATGATGCGATGGGGCTACCTGATGCATCCTCATGAGTGATTTGTTTCACATATGAATTGCTACGAAGGTAAGGCAAAGAGCTAGTAGATGAAACATCTACCGATGTTGATACCAAGGTGTTAGCAAAAGGAGGTTCGACCGAAATAGAAGGGACCGCAGAGGGGTCTTCCACCATGGATCTCATGGATGACAACAAATAGAGAATAGTGACCCAAGAGTCTGTCATCTCAACATTGGGGGGGTATCACAATGGGTGCAAAAAATTCCTCTGGTTCTACTGAAGCAAAATTCACAAGTAGAGGAGTACAGGATCCACTATGAGAGGCATCTATTTCACGAACGAGCTCAAGGGTGTCATGAAAGTTGTCGAGATGGGTATAATGATGAGAATAGTGACCATAAAGTATGCATAAATCACAGGGGTGGTTCATGCGCAATAATTTTAGTTTCTTAGATGAATCAAGTAAGGTAACATGGACCTCCTTGATGTCAGATTCAGGAAACGTCTCGTTGACCACAATTTTGAGACGAGAAAGCTCAGGACAGTTATGGGTGGCATGCCCAACAACATCACACAAAGCGCACGGAGGTGACTGTTTTGGATGCTTATGAGGAGAAGGATATGTTTGGGAGGCCTTATCCTTAGGTTCCTTATTTTTTGCTTTGCCCCCCTCCCAGATGCTTTCGCAACCGGAGCATGTTCCTGTTGAGGTGGCTGTGGCACTGAAGCAAAGGGATGGGTCATGGCGACCGATTGAACCGGGGTCAAAGTGGTATAAGGTTTTAGTTGACCAAGCGAAGTGTTTGATGGGAGATAATTGTACCAGACTAGGATCTTTGGGGTCAAATTGGTAAGACTCAACGTAGCCATCACAGGCACTGAAAAGACTCTGGAGGGGGGAGCTAAAAATGGTATCTGACTGGAAGAGTAATGGCCTGGTGGGATGGCTCCCAAATGTTTAAGGCTTGGGGGAACCATTCCTGGTTTAAAAGGGTTGGGAGAAACACCAATAGAAGGAGAAGTTCCTTGAGGATAAGGTCCTAAAGGTTGTGTCGAGTGGACAATAGAAGGTTGCGGAGGTGCAGGCTATTGGCTAGTCGAACTAGGCTGCTTTTGGCTAGCCCGAGACGCTTGCAACATGCAAACACTCGATGAGCTAGGCTTAGTGATAATAATGGGGGTGGGGGGGGGGGGGGGGCAGGGAATGAACCAAGTAAGTTGGAATATTTATAAACTCTTGGTTAAACACTAGTGAGAGGTGCAATTGATTTTTTATCAACCACCGAAGATATGATGGGCTCAAGGGAGGTCTGAGACTTCGATTCGTAATCTGTCAACCGATCGATGCTGAAGATATTTCCATTGTGAGGAAAGCACATCTTACGGTGGACTGTATATGCGACAACAGGCATCACATAAGTATAGCTATGACCCAAGAGGATGTTGTAATCCAAGGGGGAATCAATGACTTCTATGTCAATACAAACAGTATTTCCTGCAAGTGTGAGAGGACAATTGCGGAACATGCCAAGGGGTTGAGAAGGGTGACCATCCCATGCACAAAAAGTGATGGTGAATGGGGCTAATTCCAAAAAAAGGCAGACATCACACAGGTAGATGCACCCTCGTCAAAGATACATCTTTGAACATGGGCATTACGAATCTTGACTGGTATTTGGAAGGCAACTGATGAAGGTAAAGGGGGATGTTTTGACTTGTCAACATAAAATAAAATCAAACGATCATCTGAAGGATCCACCACACCCAAATCAGATAGTAGATATTTTTGTTGTAATGTGCACGACTTGAGCACTTCCAGTGTTGACATGGTGGCAGAAGATTGTGCCAAGTCATCTACTATGTTGTATGTGTGGGAAGATTTGGTGGAAGCAACATTGTGGCATAATGGTCCTTTGGGGATCTTGTGAATTACCTCTTCCTTAGGCTGAGGGATCTATAAGGGAACATTGGGTGTCGAAATGAACTCTTTGGAAACTTTGGTTTTGAACTCAGTTGCAAACAGAGTGGGTTGCTTCTCATATTGGCACGACCAGGTCTGAAGGTTGACATCAACAGTATTGACCTCTTCAGAATTCATCATGAGAATCTGGTAATCAGGGGTACCAGACTGTGGAGGTTTAGGAGTTGCCTTACCTTGAGATAGTTGGGCAGCAACATATCCTTGCTGAGGGAAAGGATTACTGAACAAAGTCAGTTGAGTTGGCGCAGTTTTTGGAGGAAGCAAAGCGGTGGCTTGTTGTCCTCTAGACGCTTCTTGTGCTTCCCACAACTGGTGCATCTGGGGTAAAGGGGGGAATTCATGAGTGTAATTTCCATGGAAACCATAAAATGAACAATTCTTGTTCATACGAAGAGGCTTGTTCTGCTTGGGTTGATCGCCTTGTTGTTGTTTTGTAGTGTTAGGTTGGTTCCCTTGGGGTGTGTTTGGTTGATTACCTTAGTGCCCTTGGATACTCTGCGCTGTTTGGTTCTATTATCCTTTCCCCTTATTCAATTTCTTGAATTATTAGGATCAGTCATGCTATGCTTCACATACACTTGACCCTGAGGAGGCGGTTCCTATTGTGGCGAAGTTTGAGAAGGAACGGGAGGTTGGGGCATTGATTCCAAAGGGGATAGAATATCGGGTTGTGGATAAGGATAGAAAGGAGGTTGGGAAACATTGGGGTAAATAGGTTGAGAAATAGTTGGCCCTGGCATCAGTTGATGCAGTTGGGAAAATGCATAAGGCATTCTTTGACTCGGATATATGTTGTCAGGAGGGGAATAAGTGTTGGAGGAGCTGGTCCCCCCGGCGGAAAACCATAACCCATCGAAGGATGAGTGTACGGATGTCAAATAGATCTAAGGATACCCTCGGTGGCGTGAGATTCCCCCGGTGCATTGGCACCACCAGGTCTAGGAAGATCCAGTAAAACGGTATAAACATAACCAAGTTGGGCGTAGATAAACTCATATTTAAATGTGACTTGGAGAGTTTCTTCCTCTATCTGAGGAAAGTGAGATGCATTATATTTACCAACGGAAGGAAAAAGGGTTATGATAAACCAATCCATATAGACACAATCATCGAAATTAGGAGCTCGACACAAGATCCTCCTTCTATGCCACTCTTGGACATGGTCAGAAAGGCGGGTGGTAGAAGTTTGACGGAATGCGGTCAACAACTCTATACCAGTATCATAGTAGAGAGGTAAATGGAATTAGGATAGAAATTCTTTAGCAAGAGTCGTAAAAGTGGAATGAGACACAGAAGTTTGGTCAACATACCACTTCGTAGCTTCTCCAATAAGCGTACATTGGAACAACCGAAGGCGAATGGAGTCATCGGTAATGGAATTGGACAAACACCACATGTGAAAGGAGCAAACATTATTAGTAGTTTCATCTCTAGTGTTTCCTTCAAACTTAGGAATGTTGGAAGGATGCTTAGTTGGCGTATCAGGACAACCTGTATTGTGGAGTATAGGGTCGTTGATTAACTGGCTAAAATCGGGAAGGCTTAAACCTAACATGAAAGGTAGAAAATGAGTAGTCGGAACTGTTCCAGTAGCAGTTCCGCTAGTAGTGGCTCCAACATTAGGGCCAGGGCCACCACTAGCTTGAGGACCTGCCCCTGCATTGGCGCCCAACATGATGACGGTATGAGGGTGATGGGAACTAGGCTTGGAAGCAGAGGAAGAATCTGATGAACCAGAATGAGAGTCCGTATGGGGACTCGACAGAGGACTAACTCAGATCCTACGTGGTGGAGTAAGTCTTCCTAACGGAAACTGAGGGTAAGGGCCTTGGAGTCTCTGAGATAAACCCATTGGGGGTGAAATTATGGCAAGTCAAAAATGACACGAAAAGGTTGAAGAGTGATAAACAAAGGCTCAGTGAGGTAGATAAATTAATTGCGATGTTTATGTCTTGGCTTGGCGGTGTTAACCAAGAGATATTTTATTTAGGTGTGAGTGTGTGTAAGCTATGTGTTAATTTTAATTAAACCTGGGTGGTTGTATAAAGAAAAAGAAAATATTTTTATAGGTCAATTTGGGCACCATTCCCAATGACCTGGTTTAACTGGAAATCATCCCCAGAACCAATGAATAGGGTCTATCATCCCCTGTCATTTCAGTTGCTACATGCCCTAAGACAAAGAACAAGAAAAAATCATCCATGATTTCCATTGCAAGGTTTCCAAGATTTAAAGTACATGTTATATCACCTGTGATCTCACCAACGCATCCTCTCAAGGGACTAACTGCTTTGCATATGAAGTTACCTCCATTAAATGGTGCTCTGCAAGGCAATTCTCGACATTCAAGAGTGCGTTGGTCAATTGGGAGAAAAATTCTCATTGTTCCAAAATCTCCACATGGCCAGTGCCTTCTAGAGGAGTCCACATGTGTCAAACTTTGAATCCATATGTCCATTCAACACCTTTGAGCTTGGGAACATGTCTTGCCTATTATTAGAAATTCATTTATTGGGAAACTACCTTCAGCTGATCTATAAATTGAGCACAGATCCTAGTGCTTGAGAAGGAAGAAATTTGGTAGAGAAATGTTGTTGAATTCTCAATTGAGGGTTTGTTTTGAGTGATATGATGTTGGAGAGATGTTCATTGTGTTGAGGCTAGGATGATGCTGGAGTTGGTGACATCAAATCAATCGCTGGTTGTAACCTCCCCCTTCTATATATTAATAAAGATTGTTGCTTACTTTCCCACATATGTATCTGTATAAGATTTTGTCTTTCATATCATGGATTCTTAGCTGATGTATATGTTTCATGTTTCATTGATTTAACTGATTAAAGTAAATAGCCATTTCTATATTGCAATCTCTTTGTTGTTTAGTGTTTATACTTGCAGGAACTAGTCTAGCAATCAAAGTTGGATTGGAAGCTACAAAAAGAGCGATAGAAGGAGAATAGGAAGTGCTTGGACTTCAAGTAAGTTTATCCATATTTATGTGTGTCTATTTACTATTAGGAAAAGTATCTGCAAAGTCTTTGATCTGTTGTTCTAAATAGATAGCACCACATTTAGGGAATGCTTTTTATTCGTAATCCATAATTCCGCATAACAAACTGGCGACTCCGCTAGGGAGTTTACCTTCATCCTTGGTGTATTTTTCCTCTGCTTATCCACCCAGTAGCATCTACTCTCAATTATTAGGCTTTTGAACAAAGAATTTCATTAGAAGTTTGTTTTAGTAGCTTGAATTATGTTCTCTACTGCACCCAACACACTATTGGTCAAGACACAGTGCTTTGCATAGCACTGTCTCCCACTCAAGGGTGCTTTGCAACGTAGTGTCTCCCCTTAGAGACTGTGTTTCCCCCTAAGCCAACCAAATTCCCTTTGAATTTTTCATTTCCATCACTTGCAGCCTTTTGTTTGCTATGTTTTCAACTGTCTGATGCCTCATGGAGACTAGTGAATTTACCTGAATATTCCTCCTTTGAAAAGCATGTTTGTTCAATGTCTCTTTAAGTGTTTTTCTTTATCATTGACAAATCAAATTCGAAGTATTTTTTTTTCTGCATTAGATCCATTTTTTTTCATAAAGGAAATTGTCGTTAAATTTTTCGTTTCCTGTAGGAAAAATTGTAGTTCCATTCTTCATTTTTCCTAAAAAGAGAAATTGTTGTTAAATTCATCATCTCTCAAAGAATAAACTATTTCTTTTTTTTTTATTTGATGCATATAGTTTCCTTTTTGCATTCACATTAAGGGGACTAAAAATAAAAACCTGCATTTTCATATAGTGGATTGTGTGTTTTGCATAGGAACAAATTAGGAAAGCTGCATATTATTTTCTGCTCTTTGTTGTTTGCTCTCAAAACTAATTGATATTTCCCTTTAGTAGCTAATATTTTCATTGAAAAAGTTAAAATTGAAAAGTTTGCTTATCATTATAGTTTGCATTTTAGGAATTTCCATCACATCATCGCCGTGAACCTTGAAAGGAAAATTGATAAACAAGATCAACTTAAAATTTACATCAATTTACCTAAAAAATAATTTGAACCATAATGATAACATTTAGAAGGTCTAGGCTAGATACATGTTCCAGCGTCGTAAAACATAGTAGTTGTTGTTAATTGCCTGCGATACATTCCGAGTGTGATACCTCACTCCATGTATGTAAGTATATCGTAGCTCATCCACGTACCTTCGGGTATATCGGGCAGTGTTATAGTACGAAAAGTATAAAGGGGTGCTCTCAATGTGTGGTTTCACATTAGAAAGCACTAATACGGACTTGGGCCTCCACGTACCTTCGGGTATATTTTGGAGGACAACTTTAGGTTGCTATCCATCCATAGTGAACCGAGTCTGCCGCCTTGTAAATTGTGACACACTGAACACAACATTCGGGGAGATTGTCTGCCCGTACTTCTTGGTTAGCCAGGAGGTATTCTACAGTTCACAGTTTCTTGGTAAACCTTTTTCCTAGCATTACCCTTTTATTTTTGTTTATTTATTTTTTGTCATAAAATAAATCATTCATCGTGGAAGAAGAAAATCCCTTTCCCCTTCATTCACGTAGACTTTCATTGAAACCACCTTTACCACCAGAAGTCACTTCTAGGCGGCGAAGGCGACATCGCTCTACCGAAACTAGTACCATCAGTACCTCTGGTGAAGCATCATCTTCCCATATACCAGAGTTAGCACTAGTTGATTCTAAAAATCCTGGTTCGTCTACTGTTGTCGAGACAGAGTCCTCACAGCTACCCGTGGTCACAATCCATCCAACCAATGAGACCATACCTCTCGAACCCGACGTTGTTCAACTGGAAGTTGATCTAGATCTTGTCTCTTTTTTTCCAGAACATCTACATCCTGAAGTCGAACAACTAGAAATTGTTCCTGTATCGGTCGCCCAAAAATCTATTGTAGCCATTGAGTCTCCCATATCACACAGTCAACCTTCTGAAATATACGTTGGGCCTGACGGTGAAATCTTTCCACCTGGTTTAATTTCTATTGAAGAAATCCCACAAGACGAGACACCTTTAACTCCAACCCATTTTGGGGAAGATCTTTACCTGTACGAGTCATTTCCTCAATAACCACCCTTTGCTTTTGTTGATCCTATTCCTATTCAAATTCTCGTCGATTCAAAGGGTATACATTTGGTCAAGTAACCATGCTTGAACCAATATCTTCGGTTGGACCATCTGTTCCAATCACCTCACCACCTGCTCTCGCTACCCTGCCGATGTTCACAACTTCACCAGAGTCATATTTTCATGGTGGCCCTTAGGTCCCATCAGTTTATAAATCTTTATCTAGAATTTTCTCTAGTGCATCTTCAAATCCATGGACTTCACCAATTTCATCATCTGGTATTTTAACTGGTAAACCTATAGTGAGTACGGAACGACTTGATCATTTATATCCATCATTAGGGCAATATCAAGCTATTCCTTTTGGGTCTATTCCATCCAGTACCATCTCAACTAGACTCCCTACATTTGGAGAACAATATTTTCCATCTTATTATACTCCTCATGCTGGGGGGCAACCTTTGGTCACCCACTTTGATATTACTCTGTCATTTTTTGGTCAACCTAATTTCGAAATGAATATTTTTCAATGGCAGCCCACTCTGCCTATCCAACCACAAACGATTGTACACTCATATCAACCGGTTCAACCTGTTGCACCCACATCAATTCCACTTGTTAATAAATCTTAATCCCTATTATTGACTCAAACTGTTGTACAACAACCGTTTCAGGTGGGTCCTTCAACTCAATATCCTCAAGTTTTGTGCCCTCAAACTCCAACTCCTTCGGCTAATTTAAAACAACAACCTGTACACGAAATCATTTATTCACAAGATGGATTACCATATTATGGGATGTCACAGCCACAACCAGGATATACCTATCCTCAACCGAATCCAAGTTATTCTAATTTGGGTTATAACATTGGTGGACAAACCCCTTGGCGGCCTCAGGCGCTAATGCCTCAACCTTCATTTCAGTAAGTATCGTACCCAGGTTTTGTTCAATAGAATCCTCAAGTGTTTGCTTATCAAAACAACCCCTATCTAGGTTACCAGCAACAGATTCCTTATGCTGGTGCTCAAAGGCCTGTTGCCCAAGAAATTTCATCATATCCTGGCTATGTTCAGCCTGACCTTAGTCGACAGTTGCCCTTTGTTGCAACTTTAGGGTTACCAAATTTAAATCAGCTCACTAATGATCCAATCAACTATGCTCCTTGGTGGCCGGTGATACCTCATAAATTACCCTCGGATATTCCTAAGTTCAATGAAACTCTGGGGAAGACCCGTCGAGTCATGTTATGACTTATCATATGTGGTGTTTTCCAAACTCCCTTAATGATGACTATGTTCGACTTCGTCCAACGTACGCTCACTGGTTTGGCTGAAAAATGGTACATCGAGTTACCTAGAGCTTCTTTTGATAATTTCACTGCCCTAGCTACTGTCTTTTTTACTCACTTCCAATTACCCATACGATATGAAACTGGAACAGAACTCTTGAATAATTTTAAACATACTAATGCTACTCACATTTCTGATCATATTCATGAGTGGCATCATCGTCGTAGAACGGTTAAGACAATTGCCTTGTTGAGTGGCTCATTAAGTCCTTGTTAACATCTATAACTGAGGATGTGGCTAAGGGTGGCGTCGTCATTGAAGAGCAGGTCATTGTTCATGCCCAATATCTAGATTTGATTTATACTCAGTTTGGCACACTCTAAGAAAACATTCCTAACGTGCCGCAATCTAAAGTTATTGTTCCTCCTTCATCAAAGGAATCTCATGCCAGAGATGGTTTGATTGGTACTGCAAGCACACATCATACTGTTGCATCTAATCCTGTGCCTTCTTCTGAAATCAATGTCGTGTCATTTGACAAAGGAAAAAGTGACAAGCAACCCGAAATTAAGAAAAAAGGGAAATAAAAGAAAAACCAAACTTCTAACCCGCAAGAAAGATCATCTGATCAATCGTCTGGAAATAAGAAACCTCGTTATCCATGCATAATCTGTAATGAGGAACACTTTTTTCAGGATTTTCTTCACCACGTCGAAGTCTCAAAAATATTTAAGACTTCACATGCGTCAGTTGTGTTAACAGATCCGTTTCCGAATCCAGACACAAATTTGGTTGCTACGGATCCAGCTTCTAGTTCCCAAGTGCTTATGCTATCTATCACAAAGCCATCAACAGATATTTTGATGTCAACGTATAATAAATATTATGGTATTCAAGCCACTGATCAACCTACTACCTTGACCATGAATCCATCTACAAAATTGGTACTTCCTGTTAGCCCCCTATAAATTTTTTGGCAAGCAAAGTAAGGGGCTAAATTTTTTCTGAGCCTTCAATGAATGCATCTCCCCTGGAGACACATCATCCTTGAAGTCTCCTGTGTCTTTGCCCTGTGATGGAATCCCCTCTTCTGATTCCCATTATGAAGCCTCTCTGATTGCAAATTATTGTGCTCCGAAGGCCTGCAATTGCCCCTTGTATCCCTACATAATTGTCCATTTCATCCATTTTTTTCCCTTTTTCAAAGTTCCCCTTTTACCCCAAATTCCCTCCCCTAATCCTTCTAAAACCCCCTAAACCATGCACACACCCCTGGTGTAGTTTCATTTCCCCTTATTTCCCCTATTGTTACCCTTGGTTGGCCTGAAAATGCACTTAAAATGGGCCACAAATCCATTTTCTACCCTATACTAGCCTTAGCCCCCTTCGGCCAGCCCCGGAACCATATTTCTCCCCATGTAGCCTAGTGTTATAACCACCCGCTAGCCCAAAGAGCGCTTATCACATATGTTCATCGGGCGTGTTTTCAATCGTTGATCTAAACAGAGTGGACGGCGATCGTCGCCCCCGCAGCAAACATCGTTCAACCCGTTCACTGCGTGATCAAAGATCCACCGTCCATTCGAGCGATGATCCGATGGTCCATATTCTCCAATCAGCCTGTGGTCCCCGCCGCGCACTATTTCGAAAACCACCGGTTTCTATCGCACCGCCTTCAAGCAGTAGGCGGTATTTTTTTTTTCGAAGCGATTCCATACATCTTCCGACATGTGGCATCGGTACAGCTAGAAAACCACCCTCCCATCATGCATTAAAGTTCGTCTGTGGACGCGGAGCGATATCGTCGTGCGCCGTCAGATCTGCAATCGCCCATCCAATGGTTGTCGCTCCACGAAGTTGCGCGCGGGTTAATCAAAATCATCCGTACCTCTGGCCCACTATCCATCACCCTCCGACGTGTTGTCCACCGTCGATCTTCTATAGAGATCGGACGGTCCATATTTATTCCCAGTCCCGCCGTAACCCCGTCCCGCCACATCATCCGTCCACGTATTTTGTCACATTGTCTCCCGTCCTTTTATATATCCCATTCAAAGGTCGAGTTCAAAGGTTTTTCATTTAATTTTCCATCCGCGCCACCTTCCAACTGTAGTCCCCACTGTTTCCACCACACTGCAAGTCTTCCACAACATTTTTCGCAATTTCACCAGTCTGCATAGTCGGTCTTGCCATCCCAGTTGCTTCCACCACCTCCATACGTGTTTTTCTGAACAGGTTTTCGTGTTTTGAAAGGTTACAGGCAGGCAAAAAATCACCATGACTCATATGCGCTGTTGTAATGACACAGTGCACAGAAGAAGTTGAATTTAGAGCGTGAAGATGTCCGAAAAGGTGTTCGCAACATAAATTTTATCAAAGGACAGAGTTCAAACTCTACAAACCCTCTCCGGTGCCATTAAAGCTCAGATTGCTTAAACAAAGATGGTACGGGAGTAGCAGAGAGCTCAAGGCAAGAAACAGAATATTTTAGAGCTTTGTCAGGGATTTCAGAAACCAAAGGTACCGGTTCAAAGACATCATGGATTACATGAGAGGCCCAGCGCGCAGAAAACAATGCTATCAGGTTTTCAAATCAGCAGAAGGTTTCTTCCTGAGCCAGGACACGGTACACTTTATTGTTTCATTCTGCGTGGTGTCCAAGTGAAGTTTTCCTCCCTACAACAGTCCTATGCTATCAGCAGCATTTGTTGCACAGTATGGCAGATCTTAGCATCATGATTCTATGTTTTTTGTTTAATTCACCAGAAGTACTACAGAGTACTGCAGCCAAAGTACATCAGAGACATACCGTGGTAAATGGAAGCCTGGAGAGGACCACTCTTTCACCCAAAAGAGTGCCAGAGATAAATACACATAATTTATACAAAGTGGGCTTCGGCTTTCTTCCTCTTCTGAGTTTTTAATGCTGCATTTAGTTTTTCACCTACCTTCTCTGCTCCACTGGAGCTATAAATTCATGAAGAAACTCATTGTAAAGGTTGTTGATCAGTTATCAGAGAATTGCAAGTAGTTTCTTTGAGACATAGTCTCTGTGTAAAGTTGTAAGATAGGCTGAGGAAGATGTTTTCAGACTGAGTATTCAGTTATTGGCAATGTTGTACTTGACTGGTATTGCTATTTAATATGACAAGCACATTTCTTTGGATCCTGATCTAAAGCAGCGGTGATGTTTTCCTATCTCTGTGTTTTAATTCGTTTCATTTCGTTTCTGCTGGCTTGCATCAGAATATTGGCATAGGATTTACCCTTGTTAGGTACCCTATGTTTCTGCTCTCCTTTCCTTTGATGTTTTATACTGAATGTGCTATCTTAGAATTGATTTCAGTTGATTTAACCATTGTAGTGGATGTTATTGCCTACTCTCTGATGTATGAATTAAATGAATTAGTTCTTAGATGTTTCTTGATAAGGATTTAGCTGGAAGATTTGGGAACACTGTGGATTAGAGTTAGCCCTGTCCACTAGGATCCTTGTGCGACCAGCTGGTCTTTAACTTTGTGCCCTGAATCTGTGTTGTCTCCTCCTCTCCTACCACTCCATATCACACGATCATCTTTAAGATCCAATGTTTTAGATGGCTAGCCCAACTGAAAGCCTGCATATTGATTAGCAAGCAAATCATTTCCTGACTCCATTCCCCAATGGTCTTGAATGCTCCCTGGAATACTTCACCTCTGCCTTATTCCTCTTTGCTCATCCTTGTCTTACATTGAAGCCTTCTTTCCTGATAACCAGCAACCAAACAAACAATCAAACAAACCAACCTTGTGCCTATAACTAGCCTAACATCTTAAATTTTTAACTTCAAAGACATATACCTTTGCTTATATAGAGAGATCCCTCTCTGGACCCAGGAGGGCTAGATATTGAGGTCTGCAAGTGGTTTGATGTTGTCTCATCTTTTGGTCTTGCCAATCTGGCCAAAACATGGGAACCCCAACATAATGGTGACTCCGCTGGGGAAAATTTGAGAGCCTATAACTACTAAACATTAATATGTCTCCCAGTATCGTCACCAACATAATGGCGACTCCGCTAGGGAACTTCTGAGTATTTTCCATCCTACTACATCACAAGGACCTCAGAAAACCTAGAAACTCTGGTCAGGTTGGTATTGAAACACTTTCATTTGAAAATCATTTCCTACATCGTTTGTCATGTTTCTCCCACACTCTTAGACAGAGTCTGGAAAGGGCCAGGTAGCCTCCAGATCTCACACTCTTTCAGAGGTGACACATCTGGTAAAAGCCCTCCCAGTCAATCTCTAGTTAGAGTTTGCAGTGTTGTGAAGATATCCTTGAAGGGGGACATTTCATAAGCACTGTGGTGGACAGTGTACCCTCCAGAAGCATCTTAAACCCTCCACCTGGCGACTCCATAATCCCTAAACGATTTAAAGACTCCACTGGTGATCAGTAGGCTTACTTATTATCTTGGTTTTACACAAGACTCCACTGGGAGGCCATCCTCCATAACAACATCAACCACAGTAGAAGTAACTAGTAGGGTTAGGCTGCTTGGAGAGAAAACAACATTCTGGCTTCAAGAACCATTCATACAAGAGCTTATCCTAACCCAGACCCACCTAAAATAGTTGAGAACCCTGAGAGCATCCTCAAGGGATCTCCTACACCTAAGCAATCAACTATTTCCAGCCACATCCATAGAGCTAACTCTACACCAGAAAAATTTACAGCTCTATAAGACCCATTTTTTGACCTAGGCACTCAAAGTAACTTACCAAGAACTAGGTCATTCAGTGTTCTAAACCAGCCAGACCTTGAGTTTCCTGTTTCACCACCTCAAAGTGGTAAGCACCTTGGGAATAGACAGACCCCTCCATCTACACCTCCTGATATATACTTCATCCAAAACTTGGGGCTCAGTCACCCTAGATTTGCTCATCAGTCTTCTACTGGTCATAATATCCCTGTCATCCATATACCAGCTGCCCAAGTCAACTCTTTACCTCAACAAAACATCACCATGGCAGCCTGGTATGCACCTCTGGTTTTACCTCAGCCTATTGTACCCTTACCCAATGATTATCAATCAAAGATCCCACACTTCACTGCAAAAGAGTCTACCACAGCCCAACACCATGTAGATAGGATGGAAGATTCTTTCGACTACATGGAGATAGATGATGATACAGTCAAAATGAGAATCTTTGCCCAGAGCTTAGGGGGTGATGTGAAGAAATGGTTTAAAGGCCTACCTTCGGGTAGCATTAATGACCTTCCATCTCTATATCAGGCTTTCATAAACAAATGGGAGGTTAAGGCCAACCCTCGCCAACTCCTAGCAGAATATATGAACCTTAAAAGAAACGTAGGAGAGAGTGTCCATGATTACACAACGATATTTAACAACATTTACAATGCTCTTCCTCCACACATGAAACCTCCCCAAGGTATGGCTCTAGCGAAATACCCCAAAGGATTTGATGTTGACATGGCCTACCAGCTTAGGGAGAGAGATTACAACACTTTGGAATACATGCAAAAAGGATCAGTGAGTGTAGAAGCTAATCTGATTGAGAAAACAGCAAGATTGAGAGCTGAGAAAAGGGTAACATATAGAGATGATAGTGTAGCTTCCACATCTGATCCAAATTATGACCGTTTATCTAAAAATGTGGAAAGGCTACAACAAATGATGGAAAAAATGGTTGTCTCAGTTAGTAACCAAAACAAAAATCAAAACCATAACCATAACCAAAACTTTAGAAGAAACAATGCCACTCCCAACAGACAAAGAGAATCATATCAGCAAGTTATTCCCCCATTCCAAGAGAACTTTCTTGATGAAGATGATGGAATCATAGAAGAGTCTGAGGGAACCACAATAAACATGTTTGAAACAGAAGATTCAATCCATAACTGTTACACAGAAGAAGATCACTCCCCACCCTCTTATTGGAACGAGGAATGGTTAGAAACTGAGGATTACAGGTTAGGATTTTAAAATGCCATGATGCAAGTCAGAGAACAATATGAACTTAGAAGCAAAAAGAGCCAAGAAACTACCAAACCATAAGCTTCTGAGGTCACCATCAAGAAAATACCTGAGAAAACTTCTAAAGCAACTGCTGAAAGTAACAAATCAGCAGCTGAGAGTTCTAGAAAGAGCAAAGAAAAAGACAACCAAAACAATGATACACAAGGTAAACCAACTAGCAGCACTAGCACTGCAGTTAGTGCTCCTAATAAAACTGTCACAAACACTGTACATAACGAGAATCAGCACACTGATTCAGCCACTAAGGAAGTGGCTAACCAAACAGAGTTGAACATTCCAAAGAGTCAGTCCACTTTCAATTTGGAGAGTGAGATTGCAAAAATTAAAATCTTTGTACCACTCTCTGAGCTGGCCACTCAGGATGTATATAAAGGGAAAATTTTGAAAGCATTAAATTTAGGTGGGAAAAGTGACACTGTAAATCTGAGTGATGATCAACCTGCCCTTCTATTTGGTCCAAATATAGAAGGAAAGTTTCAGGAAGGGGTAGTGCCCCCTTTTTATTTCAGTCTTAATATCCATGATAATATTCTCCACAATGCAATGCATGATGCTGGGGTGTCACACAGCCTGATGCCTAAAGTAGTGATGGAAAGGTTAGGCCTAGAGATAACCCGTCCCTACAAAGGCCTATATTCATTTGACTCTAGCAGAGTAAAGTGTCTTGGCCTAATTAAATATTTATGTGTGAGTCTTGCCCAGATTCTAGAAAAGTGTATGGTCATGGATGTCGTTGTGGTAGATGTTCCACCCAAGTATGGCATGTTATTGTCAATATCATGGGGAGCCAAGCTGCAAGGCACAATGCAGATGGATGGGGCCTATGCCAAAATCCCAATCTTTGGCCAACTTAGAAGACTGTATAGAGAGTCACAAATGAAATTCCTGGTCAGTAGCCCCGAGAAGCCTGAAAACACACCTTTATACTCTGTACATACAAACCTTGACTCCTTCATCCTCTGTAATGATGAATCCTCAGAAGGGTCAGAGTCCCGAAACGGAGATACCAACAAGGAAACAGTGCCCATGGACTTTAACATAATGGCTACTCTAGACTCGGAGGAGGAAGACGTAGAAAAATTCGAACAGCGCACTGTAACAAAATCTCAAAGTGAACTGGAAACATAATGCAATCAGCCAACTAGTCACCCCTCTGATGTCCACACACATGACGAAAAACTAAATGGCCCACAGCCTAGCGCAGCTCCTATAATGCAACATAATGGCGAACCCAGCTGTAGAGAAGGAAGTGATGACAAAACGAAAAATGAACCCTCGTGGGAGATGAATTTCGATGGGTCATGCACCAAGAGAACTGCTCGAGCAGGAGTGTGGATACATAACCCAGAGAGTGGTTATGCAGAGAGCCATGCCTTCAACCTGCACTTCAAATGTACAAACAATATCGCGGAATATGAGGCTCTTATCCTAGGCTTCACTTTGTTGAAGAAACTAGGAGCCCATAGGATAACTGTGTGTGGGGACTCTGAGTTGATTATCAAACAAGTGAATGGTGAATACACAGCGAAACATCCTAGATTGAGAGCTTACAGGAATGACACTATGGATTTAGTGAAAACATTTGTTGAATACGAATTAGTGTTTGTTCCTAGGAGTCAGAATGTCATTGCAAATGGATTAGCTTGCCTAGCTAGTTCATACCCTAAGACTCCAAGCGACCAACAGATCATCATTCAGAACAAATTCAGACCTGCAGTGCCGGACAATGAAAAATATTGGCAGGTTTTTGAAGAAGATAAACATATTGAAGATTTCCTGGTAGGCAGAAATGAGTTTGTATTTTCTGATTTAGACTCCAAATCTGACAGTAGCTGCCTAAGTGAAGAGTCCTCGGATGAGGAAGAAACACCCTGTAACAGAAATAAACTCTTTAAACGATCAGATTGTAAATTCAGACGAAAAATGTAAAAACGCAGATAGTGAAGACGTAGAGATGCTGCAGACCAAAGATAAGAACATACCTCGGGGTCTGGCCCCTTTAGAAGACCTTTTTGACTTTGATGATGTAGCAACAAATCCCACTATAGAACATGCAGACTCTGATGTCCAGGAATGCAACATAGGCACTGAAGATAAACCCAAGATGATCAAATTGGCTAAGTCCCTGCCTACAAACATGAAAAAGAAATACATTGACCTATTCAAGGAATTCATTGATGTGTTTGCTTGGAGTTATGAGGACTTAAGGGCTTATGACACAAACATCATACAGCATAAAATACCCTTGAAAGAAAATCAGAAGCCCTTTAGACAAAAAATTCGCAGAATAAATCCAAAACAAATGCCTGCAGTGGAAAAAGAGATTAAGAAGATGTATGAGGCAGGTATAATTGTGCCCGTGAGGTTCTCTGATTGGGTATCAAACCTAGTGGTTGTGAGAAAGAAAACAGGGGAGATTAGATTGTGCATAGATTTCAGGAACCTTAATAGAGCCTCACTCAAAGACAATTACCCTTTGCCAAAAATGGAACATATTCTTCAGAGGGTAGTAGGCTCTAAAAGAATCTCCCTGCTAGATGGTTTTTCAGGTTACAACCAAGTCCTAGTAATCCCAGAAGACCAACTCAAAATAGCCTTTACCACCCCATGGGGCACTTTTATGTATGTAAAGATTCCTTTTGGATTGATGAACGCTGGTGCAACCTTCCAAAGAGCGATGGACATAGCTTTTTCAGATGAAATAGGACACTTCATTGTCATCTATCTGGATGACATAACGGTCTATTCCAAGACTGAGGAAGAACACCTAGAGCACTTGAGAAAGGTGTTTGAAAAATGCAGAAGGTTTGGTCTGTCACTGAATCCCAAAAAAACTATATTTGGGCTGCAAGAAGGTAAGCTTCTTGGCCATATCATATCTGAGAAAGGGATTAGGATAGATCCACAAAGAGTTGAGGGAATACTACAAATCATACATCCGAGAAACATCAAGGAGTTGCAGTCCTTTATTGGGAAAATCAACTTCCTCAGGAGGTTCATTCCCAACTTAGCTGAACACCTTAGAAATATGACTAACATGCTGAAGAAAGGTGTAGGATTTAAGTGGACTGTTGAAGCTAAGAAATCTTTTGAATCAGAAAAACTTGCAGTCACCCAGGCTCTTGTCCTAATCAGCCCAGATTTCTCAAAGGATTTCCTGATTTTTTCATTTGCCTCCAAGCATACCATAGCTGCAGTCCTACTGCAGAAAAATCCAGAGGGAATGGAACAGCCCATTTCTTTCTTCAGCAAAGCACTCAGGGATGCACCCTTGAAATACAACATTATGGAAAAACAGGCCTATGCTCTGATTAAGGCCTTGAAATACTTTAGCGTGTACATACTGCATTCCCACACCATAGCCTATGTGCCAAATATAGTGGTTAAAGACATATTGTCCCAAGACCCAGATGGGAAGAGGGGAAAATGGATTGCTTTGATCTTAGAGTACGATCTTGAGATAAAACCCACCAAACTGATCAAAGTTCAGGGCCTAGCTCAATTAATGGTTGAATCAAATCTACAAGCCCTAGACATTAACATCGTAAATACCCTGGATGAGCAACAGGAATTGCCAGATCCCACTGTTGAGGAAAAGTTTCAGAGCTCTCCTTGGTATTCTGAAATTTTTTATGTGCTTACACACCTCAATGCCCCTCCTGAACTATCAAATAACAAGGCCATATTCCTAAAACTAAAAGCCAGAAGCTACTGCATATTGGATAACTGCTTATACTGGAAGAGTCCAAATGGCCTATTGCTTAAATTTTTGTCTGAATCTGAAGCAGAAAATATTAAACAAGAATTCCATGCAGGAGAGTGTGGGGGTCACCTGAACTGGAAAGCCACTGCCAACAAAATACTCAGAGTTGGCTATTATTGGCCTACACTCTTCAATGATATCCATAAGATGGTAACTGCCTGCCACAAATGCCAGATTTTTGAAAGCAAAAGAAAGCTCCTCCTCTTACCTCTACAACCCATCACTGTTGAAGGTCCCTTTAGGCAATGGGGCCTAGATTTCATAGGGGAAATTCACCCTGCTTCTTCTACACAACACAAATGGATCCTAACAGCCACAGACTACTTCACTAAGTGGATAGAGGCCATACCTACTAGGAATGCCACAGATTCAGTCATCATTAGTTTCCTAGAGGGTCATATCCTCTCTCGGTTTAGCTGCCCAAGGAAAATAATCACTGATAATGATGCTGCTTTCGGATCCAAGAAATTGGTTGATTTTTGTCACAGATATCAAATAGCGCTCAGTCATTCAACTGCCTATTACCCTTATGGTAATGGATTAGCTGAATCATCAAACAAGAGCCTGGTGACCATCATCAAAAATCTGTTGGAAGAGAACAAAAATTCATGGCATAACAAGTTAGTACATGCTTTGTGGGCCGACAGGCTTACAACAAAGAAATCCATTGGCATGTCACCTTATCATCTTTTCTATGGAACAGAAGCAGTATTTCCTACCAGCCTTGGGATACCAGTAATCAAAATTGTTCAAGAGATCCAGTCAGAAGAAAACAGCATGGTAAGGAGAATAAATCAAACCATTCATCTTCAGCAAACAAGGGAGGAGGTTTACAACAGAGCTGTGAAAGTTCAGGAGAACATAAAGAAGTTGTTTGAAAAAAGAACTAAGGCTTCTAATTTCAAAGTTGGAGGTAAAGTTCTGAAATGGGACTCAAGGAGAGAGGAAAAAGGAAAGCACGGCAAGTTTGACAGTTTGTGGCAAGGTCACTACATTATCCAGGCCACTGTGGGTACAAATGCCTTTTTCCTACAAGAGTTAGATGGTACATAACTGTTTGGGGGTCCTGTCAATGGCAGGATGCTCAAACACTACTTCTGTTGATTTCCAATTTCCGGTTTCCATTTCCATTGCACATACCATTGCAGTGTTTTGTTTAAAAAAAAAAACAGAGGAAAAGGAGAGGTTTAGACATGCTCAAAACAGGGACCTCTAGAGTGCAAAATATTGGCTCTAATATGATCAAAACCTGAGCCAAAGAAAGCAAATATAGTTGGTTCAAACATGCCCAAAACCTAGACCAGCAAAGAAGAAAAGAATCAGCTCTAACAAGCCCAAAATCAGAGCTGAAATGAAGAAAAGAAAGTGACTCTAACAAGCTCAAAACTTGAGTCACAAAAGAAAGAACGATGCTACAAAACTTCAGATTTCAAGCCTTCAAAGTTTTGTTTTCAGTTTTCTGCAAGTTTATGTCCATGTGCAACTGTCATTATGCCTTGGACCCATAGCAAACTAGACTGTCTAATCCTAGTTTGACTGTTTTTAAATTTCTGTTGTAGAATATAGAGAAGAAATCTGCTGGACAGTTTAATCCCAGCAAATATTAGAATAGGTAGAGAAACATTTGGGACCAACAGTTTAATCTAGTCTCATGGAGCAATAAGGGTAGTTTTAGAATATTTTTTTTTTCTGTTATAAAAATAAATGATGTAAAGGGTCTGTTAGTCCAAATGCACCCTAGAAGAAGAAAAATGCTAGGGTTGTAGAATGGGTAGGTAGAATGATTGGGAAATTTTTTCTGCTAAATTGATGTCTTCATAATTGTGGCAGCTGAAAATCAAAGAAGGAGGTGGCTCAAGCAGCAGGCATCTGGCCTACTCCAAATATCATTTATGAATTCTTGACTCCTTCTAGAAGAAGCCATCCCCATTTGGAGCCACTGTTAGCCCCCTATAAATTTTTTGGCAAGCAAAGTAAGGGGTTAAATTGTTTCTGAGCCTTCAATGAATGCATCTCCCCTGGAGACACATCATCCTTGAAGTCTCCTGTGTCTTTGCCCTGTGATGAAATCCCCTCTGTTGATTCCCATTATGAAGCCTCTCTGATTGCAAAGGATTGTGCTCCGAAGGCCTGCAATTGCCCCTTGTATTCCTACAGAATTGTCCATTTCATCCCTTTTTTTCCCTTTTTCAAAGTTCCCCTTTTACCCCAAATTCCCTCCCCTAATCCTTCTAAAACCCCCCCAAAATCCCCCCTAAACCATGCACACACCCCTGGTGTAGTTTCATTTCTCCTTATTTCCCCTATCGTTACCCTTGGTTGGCCTGAAAATTCACTTAAAATGGGCCACAAATCCATTTTCTACCCTATAATAGCCTTAGCCCCCTTCGGCCAGCCCCGGAACCGTATCTCTTCCCATGTAGCCTGGTGTTATAACCACTCGCTAGCCCAAAGAGCGCTTATCCCATATGTTCATCGGGCGCATTTTCAATCGTTGATCTAAACAGAGTGGACGGCGATCGCCGCCCCTGCAGCAACCATCGTTCAACCCGTTCACCGTGCGATCAAAGATCCGTCGTCCATTCGAGCGATGATCCGACGGTCCATATTCTCCCATCAGCCTATGGTCTTTGCCGCGATTCCATACATCTTCCGATGCGTGGCATCGGTACGGCTGGAAAACCACCTTCCCATCGCACATTAAAGTTCGTCCGTGGACGCGGAGCAATATCGTCGTGCGCCGTCAGATCTGAAATTTCCCATCCAATGGTTGTCGCTCCAGGAAGTTGCGCGCGGGTTAATCAAAGTCATCTGTACCCCTGGCCCACTGTCCATCGCCCTCCGACGTGTTGTCCACCGTTGATCTCCTCTCGAGATCGGACGGCCCAGATTTATTCTCAGTCCCGCCGTAACCCCGTCCTGCCACGTCATCCGTAGACGTATTTTGTCACATTATTGCCCATCCTTTTATATATCCCATTCAAAGGTCCAGTTCAAAGGTTTTTCATTTAATTTTCCATCCGCGCCACCTTCCAACTATAGTCCCCACTGTTTCCACCACACTGCAAGTCTTCCACTGCATTTTTCGCCATTTCACCAGTCTGCATAGTCGATCTTCCCATCCCAGTTGCTTCCACCACCTCCATACGTGTTTTTCTTAACAGGTTTTCGTGTTTTGCAGGGTTACAGGCAGACATAAAATCACCATGACTCATATGCGATGTTGTAATGACACAGTGCAATGAAGAAGTTTAATTCAAAGCCTGAAGATGTCTGGAAAGGTGTTTGCAACATAAATTTCATCAAAGGACAGAGTTCAAACTCTGCAAAACAGAGTTCAAACTCTGCAAACCCTCTCCGGTGCCATTAAAGCTCAGATTTCTTAAACAAAGACGGTACGGGAGTAGCAGAGAGCTCGAGGCAAGAAACAGAAGATTTTAGAGCTTTGTCAGGGATTTCAGAAAGCAAAGGTACCAGTTCAAAGACATCATGGATTTCATGAGAGGCCCAGCGCGCAGAAAACAATGCTATCAGGTTTTCAAATCAGCAAAAGGTTTCTTCCTGAGCCAGGACACGGTACACTTTATTGTTTTAGTCTACGTGGTGTCCAAGTGAATTTTTACTCCCTACAGCAGTCCTATGCTATCAGCAGCATTTGTTGCACAGTATGGCAGATCTTAGCATCATGATTCTATGTTTTTTGTTTAATTCACCAGAAGTACTATAGAGTACTACAGCCAAACTACATCAGAGACATACCGGAGTAAATGGAAGCCTGGAGAGGACCACTCTTTCACCCAAAAGAGTGCCAGAGATAAATACACAGAATTTATACAGAGTGGGCTTCGGCTTTCTTCCTCTTCTGAGTTTTTAATGCTGCATTTAGTTTTTCACCTACCTTCTCTGCTCCATTGGAGCTATAAATTCATGAAGAAACTCATTGTAAAGGTTGTTGATCAGTTATCAGAGAATTGCAAGTAGTTTCTTTGAGACATAGTCTCTGTGTAAAGTTGTAAGATAGGCTGAGGAAGATGTTTTTCAAACTGAGTATTCAGCTATTGGAAATGTTGTACTTTACTGGTATTGCTATTTAATATGACAAGCGCATTTCTTTGGATCCTGATCTAAAGCCACGGTGATGTTTTCCTATCTCTGTGTTTTAATTCGTTTCATTTCGTTTCTGCTGGCTTGCATCAGAATATTGGCATAGGATTTACCCTTGTTAGGTACCCTATGTTTCTGCTCTCCTTGCCTTTGATGTTTTCTACTGAATGTGTTATCTAAGAATTTATTTCAGGTGATTTAACCAGTGTAGTGGATGTTATTGCCTGCTCTCTGATGTATGAATTAAATGAATCAGTTCTTAGATGTTTCTTGTTAAGGATTTAGCTGGAATATTTGGGAACACTAGGGATTAGAGTTAGCCTTGTCCACTAGTATCCTTGTGCGAACAGTTGGTCTTTAACTTTGTGCCCTAAATCTGTGTTGTCTCCTCCTCTCTTACCACTCCATATCACACGATCATATTTAAGATCCGATGTTTTAGATGGCTAGCCCAACTGAAAGCCTGCATATTGATTAGCAAGAAAATCCTTTCCTGAATCCATTGCCCAATGGTCTTGAATGCTCCCTGGAATACTAAACCTCTGCCTTATTCCTCTTTTCTCATCTTTGTCTTACATTGAACCCTTCTTTCCTGATAACCAGCAACCAAACAAACAAACCTTGTGCCTATAACTAGCCTAACATCTTAAATTTTTAACTTCAAAGACATATACCTTTGCTTATATAGAGAGATCCCTCTATGGACCCAAGAGGGCTAGATCTTGAGGCCTGAAAGTGGTTTGATGTTGTCTCATCTTTTGGTCTTGCCAATCTGGCCAAAACATGGGAACCCCAACATAATGGCGACTCCGCCGGGGAAAATTTGAGAGCCTATAACTACTAAACATTAATCTGTCTCCCAGTATCGTCACCAACATAATGGTGACTCCACTGAGGAACTTCTGAGTATTTTCTATCCTACTACATCACAAGGACCTCAGAAAACCTAGAAACTATGGTCAGGTTGGTATTGAAACACTTTCATTTGCAAATCATTTCCTACATCGTTTGTCGTGTTTCTCCCACACTCTTAGACAGAGTCTGGAAAGGGCCAAGTAGCCTCCAGATCTCACACTCTTTAAGAGGTGACACATATGGTAAAAGCCCTCCCAGTCAATCTCTGGTTAGAGTTTGCAGTGTTGTGAAGATATCCTTGAAGGGGGACATTTCATAAGCACTGTGGTGGACAGTGTACCCTCCAGAAGCATCTTAAACCCTCCACCTGGCAACTCCATAATCCCTAAACGATTTAAGGACTCCACTGGTGATCAGTAGGCCTGTTGATTATCTTGGTTTCACACAAGACTCCACTGGGAGGCCATCCTCCATAACAACATCAACCACAGTAGAAGTAACAAGTAGGGTTAGGCTGCTTGGTTAGAAAACAACATTCTGGCTTCAAGAACCATTCATACAAGAGCTTATCCTAACCCAGACCCACCTGAAATAGTTTACAACCCTGATAGCATCCTCAAGGGATCTCCTACACCTAAGAAATCAACTATTTCTAGCCACATCTATAGAGCTAACTCTACACCAAAAAACTTTACAGCTCTATCAGACCCACTTTTTGACCTAGGCACTCAAAGTAACTTACCAAGAACTAGGTCATTCAGTGTTCTAAACTAGCCAGACCTTGAGTTTCCTGTTTCACCACCTCAAAGTGGTAAGCACCTTGGGAATAGACAGACCCCTCCATCTACACCTCCTGATATATACTTCATCCAAAACTTGGGGCTCAGTCACCCTAGATTTTCTCATCAGTCTTCTGCTGGTCATAATATCCCTGTCATCCATATACCAGCTGCCCAAGTCAACCCTTTACCTCATCAAAACATCACCATGGCAGCCTGGTATGCACCTCTGGTTTTACCTCAGCCTCTAGTACCCTTACCCAATGATTATCAATCAAAGATCCCACACTTCACTACAAAAGAGTCTACCACAGCCCAACACCATGTAGATAAGATGGAAGATTATTCCGACTACATGGAGATAGATGATGATACAGTCAAAATGAGAATCTTTGCCCAGAGCTTAGGGGGTGATGTGAAGAAATGGTTTAAATGCCTACCTCCGGGTAGCATTAATGACCTTCCATCTCTATATTAGACTTTCATAAACAAATGGGAGGTTAAGCCAACCCTCGCCAACTCCTAGCATAATATATAAACCTTAAAAGAAACATAGGAGAGAGTGTCCATGATTACACAACGAGATTTAACAGCATTTCCAATGCTCTTCCTCCACACATGAAACCTCCCCAAGGTATGGCTCCAGCGAAATACCCCGAAGGATTTGATGTTGACATGGCCTACCAGCTTAGGGAGAGAGATTACAACGCTTTGGAAAACATGCAAAAAGAAGCAGTGAGTGTAGAGGCTAATATGATTGAGAAAAGAGAAAGATTGAGAGCTGAGAAAAGGGTAACATATAGAGATGACAGTGTAGCTTCCACATCTGATCCAAATTATGACCGTTTATCTAAAAATGTGGAAAGGCTACAACAAATGATGGAAAAAATGGTTGTCTCAGTTAGTAACCAAAACAGAAATCAAAACCATAACCAGAACCAAAACTTTAGAAGAAACAATGCCACTCCCAATAGACAAACAAAATCATATCAACAAGTTATTCCCCCATTCCAAGAGAAATTTCTTGATGAAGATAAGGGAATCATAGAAGAGTCTGAGGGAACCACAATAAACATGTTTGAAACAGAAGATTCAATCCATAACTGTTACCCAGAAGAAGATCACTCCCCGCCCTCTTATTGGAACGAGGAATGGTTAGAAACTAAGGATTACAGGTTAGGATTTGAAAATGCCATGATGCAAGTCAGAGAAAAATATGAACTTAGAAGCAAAAAGAGCCAAGAAACTGCCAAACCAAAAGCTTCTGAGGTCACCATCAAGAAAAGACCTGATAAAAATTCTAAAGCAACTGCTGAAAGTAACAAATCAGCAGCTGAGAGTTCTGGAAAGAGCAAAGAAAAATACAACCAAAACACTGATACACAAGGTAAACCAACTAGCAACACTAGCACTGCAATTAGTGCTCCTAATAAAACTATCAAAAACACTGTACATAACGAGAATCAGCACACTGATTCAGCCACTAAGGCAGTGGCTAACCAAACAGAGTTGAACATTCCAAAGAGTCAGTCCACTTTCAATTTGGAGAGTGAGATTGAAAAAATTAAAATCTCTGTACCACTCTCTGAGCTGGCCACTCAGGATGTATATAAAGGCCAAATTTTGAAAGCATTAAATTTAGATGAGAAAAGTGACACTGTAAATCTGAGTGATGATCAACCTGCCCTTATATTTGGTCCAAAGATAGAAGGAAAGTTTCAGGAAGGGTTAGTGCCCCCTTTTTATATCATTCTTAATATCCATGATAAGATTATCCACAATGCAATGCATGATTATGGGGCGTCACACAGCCTGATGCCCAAAGTAGTGATGGAAAGGTTAGGCGTAGAGATAACCCGTCCCTACAAAGACCTATATTCATTTATGTGTGAGCCTTGCCCAGATTCCAGCAAAGTGTATGGTCATGGATGTCGTGGTGGCAGATGTGCCACCCAAGTATGGCATTTTATTGTCAAGATCATGGGGAGCCAAAATGCAAGGCACAATGCAGATGGATGGGGCCTATTCCACAATCCCAATCTTTGGCCAACTTAGAAGACTGTACAGAGAGTCACAAATTAAATTCCTGGTCAGTAGCCCCGAGAAGCCTGAAAACTCACCTTTATACTCTTTACATACAAACCTTGACTCCTTCATCCTCTGTAATGATGAATCCTCAGAAGGGTCAGAGTCCCAAAACAGAGATACCAACAAGGAAACAGTGCCCATGGACTTTAACATAATGGCTACTCTAGACTCGGAGGAGGAAGATGTAGAAAAATTCGAACAGCGCACTGTAACAAAAGCTCAAAGCGAACTAGAAACAAAATGAAATCATCCAACTAGTCACCCCTCTGATGTCCACACACATGACGAAAAACTAAACGACCCACAGCCTAGCGCAGCTACTATAATGCAACATAATGGCAAACCCAACTGTAGAGAAGGAAGTGATGACAAAACAAAAAATGAACCCTTGTGGGAGATGAATTTTGATGGGTCATGCACCAAGAGAACTGTTGGAGAAGGAGTGTGGATACATAACCCAGAGAGTGGTTATGCAGAGAGCCATGCCTGCAACCTGCACTTCAAACAAGTGAATGGTGAATACACAGTGAAACATCCTATATTGAGAGCTTACAGGAATGACACTATGGATTTAGTGAAAACATTTGTTGAATACGAATTAGTGTTTGTTCCTAGGAGTCAGAATGTCATTGCAAATGGATTATCTTGCCTAGCTAGGTCATACCCTAAGACTCCAAGCCACCAACAAATCATCATTCAGACCAAATTCAGACCTGCAGTGCCGGACAATGAAAAATACTTGCAGGTTTTTGAAGGAGATAAACAGATTGAAGATTTCCTGGTAGGCAGAAATGAGTTTGTATTTTCTGATTCAGACTCCAAATCTGACAGTAGTTGCCTAAGTGAGGAGTCCTCGGATGAGGAAGAAACACCCAGTAACATAGAAATAAACTCTTTAAACGAACATATTGGAAATTCAAACGAAAAATGTAAAAACGCAGATAGTGAAGAAGTAGAGGTGTTGCAGACCAAAGATAAGAACTTACCTTGGGGTCTGGCCCCTTTAGAATACCTTTTTGACTTTGATGATGTAGCAAAAAATCCCACTATATAACATGCAGACTCTGATGTCCAGGAATGCAACATAGGCACTGAAGATAAACCCAAGATGATCAAATTGGCTAAGTCCATGCCTGCAAACATGAAAAATAAATACATTGACCTATTCAAGGAATTCATCGATGTGTTTGCTTGGAGTTATGAGGACTTAAGGGCTTATGACAAAAACATCATACAACATAAAATACCCTTGAAAGAAAATCAGAAGCCCTTTAGACAAAAATTTCGTAGAATAAACCCAAAACAAATGCCTGCAGTGGAAAAAGAGATTAAGAAGATGTATGAGGCAGGTATAATTGTGCCCGTGAGGTTCTCTAATTGGGTATCAAACCTAGTGGCTATGAGAAAGAAAACATGGGAGATCAGATTGTGCATAGATTTCAGGAACCTTGATAGAGCCTCACTCAAAGACAATTACCCTTTGCCAAAATTGGAACATATTCTTCAGAGGGTAGTAGGCTCTAAAAGGATCTCCCTGCTAGATGGTTTTTCAAGTTACAACCAAGTCCTAGTAATCCCAGAAGACCAACTCAAAACAGCCTTTACCACCCCATGGGGCACTTTTATGTATGTAAAGATGCCTTTTGGATTGATGAACGCTGGTGCAACCTTCCAAAGAGCGATGGACATAGATTTTTCAGATGAAATAGGACACTTCATTGTCATCTATCTGGATGAAATAATGGTCTATTCCAAGACTGAGGAAGAACACCTAGAGCACCTAATAAAGGTGTTTGAAAAATGCAGAAGGTTTGGTCTGTCACTGAATCCCAAAAAGACTGTATTTGGACTGCAAGAAGGTAAGCTTCTTGGCCATATCATATCTGAGAAATGGATTAGGATAGATCCACAACGAGTTGAGGGAATACTACAAATCACACATCCGAGAAACGTCAAGGAGTTGCAGTCCTTTATTGGGAAAATCAACTTTCTCAGGAGGTTCATTCCCAACTTAGCTGAACACCTTAGAAATATGACTAACATGCTGAAGAAAGGTGTAGGAGTTAAGTGGACTGTTGAAGCTAAGAAATCTTTTGAATCAATAAAACTTGCACTCACCCAGGCTCTTGTCCTAATCAGCCCAGATTTCTCAAAGGATTTCCTGATTTTTTCATTTACCTCCAAGCATACCATAGCTGCAGTCCTACTGCAGAAAAATCCAGAGGGAATGGAACAACCCATTTCTTTCTTCAGCAAAGCACTCAGGGATGCACCCTTGAAATACAACATTATGGAAAAATAGGCCTATGCTCTGATTAAGGCCTTGAAAGACTTTAGGGTGTACATACTGCATTCCCACACCATAGCCTATGTGCCAAATATAGTGGTTAAATACATTTTGTCACAAGACCCAGATGGGAAGAGGGGCAAATGGATTGTTGTGATCTTAAAGTACGATCTTGAGATAAAACCCACCAAACTGATCAAAGGTCAGGGCCTAGCTCAATTAATGGTTGAATCAAATCTACAAGCCCTAGATATTAACATGGTAAATACCCTGGATGAGCAACAGGAATTGCCAAATCCCACTGTTGAGGAAAATTTTCAGAGCTCTCCTTGGTATTCTGACATTTTGTATGTGCTTACACACCTCAATGCCCCTCCTGAAATATCAAAGACCAAGGCAAAATTCCTAAAAATAAAAGCCAGAAGCTACTACATATTGGATAACTGCTTATAATTGAAGAGTCCAAATGGCCTATTGCTTAAATTTTTTCCTGAATCTGAAGCAGAAAAGATTAAACAAGAATTCCATGCAGGAGAGTGTGGGGGTCACCTGAACTTGAAAGCCACTGCCAACAAAATACTCAGAGCTGGCTATTATTGGCCTACAATCTTCAATGATATCCATAAGATGGTAACTTCCTGCCACAAATGCCAGATTTTTGAAGGCAAAAGAAAGCTCCTCCCCTTACCTCTACAACCCATCACTGTTGAAGGTCGCTTTAGGCAATGGGGCCTAGATTTCATAGGGAAAATTCACTCTACTTCTTCTGCACAACACAAATGGATCCTAACAGCCACAAACTACTTCACTAAGTGGATAGAGGCCATACCTACTAGGAATGCCACAGATTCAGTCATCATTAGTTTCCTAGAGGGTCATATCCTCTCTCGGTTTGGCTGCCCAAGGAAAATAATCACTGATAATGTTGCTGCTTTCAGAACCAAGAAAATGGTTTATTTTTGTCACAGGTATCAAATAGCGCTCAGTCATTCAACTGCTTATTACCCTCAGGGTAATGGATTAGCTAAATCATCAAACAAGAGCCTGGTGACCATCATCAAAAAGCTTCTGGAAGAGCACAAAAAGTCATGGCATAACAAGTTAGTACATGCTTTGTGGGCCGACAGGCTTAAAACAAAGAAATCCATTGGCATGTCACCTTATCATCTTGTCTATGGAATAGAAGCAGTATTTCCTACCAGCCTTGGGATACCAGTAATCAAACTTGTTCAAGAGATCCAGTCAGAAGAAAACAGCATGGTAAGGAGAATAAATCAAACCATTCATCTCCATCAAACAAGGGAGGAGGTTTACAACAGAGCTGTGAAAGTTTAGGAGAACATAAAGAAGTTCTTTGAAAAAAGAACTAAGGCTTCTGATTTCAAAGTTGGAGATAAAGTTCTGAAATGGGACTCAAGGAGAGAGGACAAAGGAAAGCATGGCAAGTTTGACAGTTTGTGGCAAGGTCCCTACATTATCCAGGCCACTGTGGGTCCAAATTCCTTTTTCCTACAAGAGTTAGATGGTCAGAATTGTTTGGGGGTCCTGTCAATGGAAAAATGCTCAAACACTACTTCTGTTGATTTCCAATTTCCAATTTCCATTTCCATTGCACATACCATTGCAGTGTTTTGTTTTCAAAAAAAAAAAAAAAAGAGGAAAAGGAGAGGTTCAGACATGCTCAAAACAGGGACCTCTGGAGTGCAAAATATTGGCTCTAATATGATCAAAAACTGAGCCAAATAAAGCAAAGATAGCTGGTTCAAACATGCCCAAAACCTGGACCAGCAAAGAAGAAAAGAATCAGCTCTAACAAGCCCAAAATCAGAGCTGCAATGAAGAAAAGAAATTGACTCTAACAAGCTCAAAACTTGAGTCACAAAAGAAATAAGGATGCTAAAAAACTTCAGATTTCAAGCCTTCAAAGTTTTGTTTTTAGTTTTCTGCAAGTTTTTGTCCATGTGCAACTATCTTTATGCCTTGGACGCACAGAAAACTAGACTGTCTAATCCTAGTTTGACTGTTTTTAAATTTCTGTTGTAGAATATAGAGAAGAAATCTGCTGGACAGTTTAATCCCAGCAGATATTAGAACAGGTAGAGAAACATGTGGGACCAACAGTTTAATCTGGTCTCACGGAGCAATAAGGGTAGTTTTAGAATATTTTTGTTTTCTGTTATAAAAATAAATGATGTAAAGGGTCTGTTAGACCAAATTCACCCAAGAAGAAGAAAAATTCTAGGGTTGTAGAATGGGTAGGTAGAATGATTGGGAAAGTTTTTCTGCTAAATTGATGTCTTCATAATGGTGGCAGGTGAAAATCAAAGAAAGAGGTGGCTCAAGCAGCAGGCATTTGGCCTACTCCAAAGATCATTTTTGAATTCTTGACACCTTCAAGAAGAATCCATCCCCATGTGGAGCCACTGTTAGCCCCCTACAAATTTCTTGGCAAGCAAAGTAAGGGGCTAAGTTGTTTTTGAGCCTTCAATGAATGCATCTCCCTTGGAGACACATCATCCTTGAAATCTCCTGTGTCTTTGCCCTGTGATGAAATCCCCTCTGCTGATTCCCATTATGAAGCCTCTCTGATTGCAAAGGATTGTGCTCCGAAGGCCTGCAATTGCCCCTTGTATCCCTGCAGAATTGTCCATTTGATCCCTTTTTTTCCCTTTTTCAAAGTTCCCCTTTTACCCCAAATTCCCTCCCCTAATCCTTCTAAAACCCCCCAAAATCCCCCCTAAACCATGCACACACCCCTGGTGTAGTTTCATTTCCCCTTATTTCCCCTATTGTTACCCTTGGTTGGCCTAAAAATGCACTTAAAATGGGCCACAAATCCATTTTCTACCCTATACTGGCCTTAGCCCCCTTCGGCCAGCCTCGGAACCGTATTTCTCCCCATGTAGCCTGGTGCTATAACCACCCGCTAGCCCAAAGAGTGCTTATCCCATATATTCATCGGGCGCGTTTTCAATCGTTGATCTAAACAGAGTGGACGGCGATCGCCGCCCCCACAACAACCATCATTCAACCCATTCACCACGTGATCAAAGATTCGCCGTCCATTCGAGCGTTGATCCGACGGTCCATATTCTCCCATCAGCCTGTGGTCCCCGCCGCGCACTATTCCGAAAACCACCGGTTTCTATCGCATCGCCTTCAGGCAGTAGGCAGTATTTGTTTTTTCGAAGTGATTCCATACATCTTCCGACGTGTGGCATCGGTATGGCTGGAAAACCACCCTCCCATCGCGCATTAAATTTCGTCCGTGGACGCGGAGCGATATCGTCGTGCGCCGTCAGATCGTCAATCACCCATCCAATGGTTGTCACTCCACGAAGTTGCGCGCGGGTTAATCAATATCATCCGTACCTCTGGCCCACTATCCATCACCCTCCGACGTGTTGTCCAGCGTCGATATCCTCCCGAGATCGGACGGTCCAGATTTATTCCCAGTCCCGCCGTAACCCCGTCCCGCCACATCATCCGTCCACGTATTTTGTCACATTGTCTCCCGTCCTTTTATATATCCCATTCAAAGGTCGAGTTCAAAGGTTTTTCATTTAATTTTCCATCCGCGCCACCTTCCAACTGTAGTCCCCACTATTTCCACCACACTGCAAGTCTTCCACAGCATTTTTTTCCATTTCACCAGTCTGCATAGTCGGTCTTGCCATCCCAATTGCTTCCACCACCTCCATACGTGTTTTTCTTAACAGGTTTTCGTGTTTTGCAGGGTTACAGGCAGGAAAAAAATCACCATGACTCATATGTGATGTTGTAATGACACAATGCACAGAAGAAGTTGAATTCAAAGCCTGAAGATGTCTAGAAAGGTGTTTGCAACATAAATTTCATCAAAGGACAGAGTTCAAACTCTGCAAACCCTCTCTGGTGCCATTAAAGCTCAGATTGCTTAAACAAAGATGGTACGGGAGCAGCAGAGAGCTCGAGGTAAGAAACAGAAGATTTTAGAGCTTTTTCAGGGATTTTAGAAAGCAAAGGTACCGGTTCAAAGACATCATGGATTGCATGAGAGGCCCAGCGCGCAGAAAACAATGCTATCAGGTTTTCAAATCAGCTGAAGGTTTCTCCTGAGCCAGGACACGGTACACTTTATTGTTTCAGTCTACGTGGTGTCCAAGTGAAGTTTTCCTCCCTACAACAGTCTTATGCTATCAGCAGCATTTTTTGCACAGTATGGCAGATCTTAGCATCATGATTCTACACTTTTTGTTTAATTCACCAGAAGTACTACAGAGTACTGCAGCCAAAGTACATCAGAGACATATCGGAGTAAATGGAAGCCTGGAGAGGACCACTCTTTCACCCAAAAGAGTGCCAGAGATAAATACACAGAATTTATACAGAGTGGGCTTCGACTTTCTTCCTCTTCTGAGTTTTTAATGCTGCATTTAGTTTTTCACCTACCTTCGCTGCTCCACTGGAGCTATAAATTCATGAAGAAACTCATTGTAAAGGTTGTTGATCAGTTATCAGATAATTGCAAGTAGTTTCTTTGAGACATAGTCTCTGTGTAAAGTTGTAAGATAGGCTGAGGAAGATGTTTTCAGACTGAGTATTCAGCTATTGGCAATGTTGTACTTGACTGTTATTGCTATTTAATATGAGAAGCACATTTCTTTGTATCCTGATCTAAAGCAGCGGTGATGTTTTCCTATCTCTGTGTTTTAATTCATTTCATTTCGTTTCCGCTGGCTTGCATCAGAATATTGGCATAGGATTTACCCTTGTTAGGTACCCTATGTTTCTGCTCTCCTTGCCTTTGATGTTTTCTACTGAATGTGCTATCTAAGAATTGATTTCAGTTGATTTAACTAGTGTAGTGGATGTTATTGCCTGCTCTCTGATGTATGAATTAAATGAATCAGTTCTTAGATGTTTCTTGTTAAGGATTTAGCTGGAAGATTTGGGAACACTGTGGATTAGAGTTAGCCCTATCCACTAGGATCCTTGTGCGATCAGCTGGTCTTCAACTTTGTGCCCTGAATCTGTGTTGTCTCCTCCTCTCCTACCACTCCATATCACACGATCATCTTTAAGATCCAATGTTTTAGATGGCTAGCCCAATTGAAAACCTACATATTGATTAGCAAGAAAATCCTTTCCTGACTCCATTGCCCAATGGTCTTGAATGCTCCCTGGAATACTTCACCTCTACCTTATTCCTATTTTCTCATCCTTGTCTTACATTGAACCCTTTTTTCCTGATAACCAGCAACCAAACAAACAATCAAACAAACAAACCTTGTGCCTATAACTAGCCTAACATCTTAAATTTTGAACTTCAAAGACATATACCTTTGCTTATATAGAGAGATCCATATTTGGACCCAGGAGGGCTAGATCCTGAGGTCTAAAAGTGGTTTGATATTGTCTCATCTTTTGGTCTTGCCAATCTGGCCAAAACATGGGAACCCCAACACTGCCTATTGTTATTCCTTAATTGACAATCAAGCCACCGAAGGGAGTTGTTCATAAATCGACATATAACTTTCGAGCAAGAGCTTCTCAAAATTATAATATAGTTGAATATTTGTCTCAATCCCCTTCATTTATGCCAGCTCTTGAGGTATTCCAAAATTTTCCCTCCCGAAAACAGGCTTTATTATCAGCTATTGGTGGAATTGATCCGACTGATTCTAATCTCGTAGTCTTTAATCATACGGGATATGTGCCACAATTACCAGTAGAATTGGCATTCTCCATCCAAGTAAATGGTCTCAATCACCTTGTTCATCGTACTATTATTGATGAGGGAGCATCTATGTGCATTATTTCTCTAAAATGTTGGAAGTCACTTGGCTCGCTGCGCTTATCTCAATCATCAACAACGTTGAAGGCTTTCGATGGATGTACATATAAGCGTTGTGGTATTATTAATAACCATGTTGAACTAGGGGGAAAAGTAGTGAATGTTGACATTGATGTCGTTGACGGACCCCTTGACTACAATATTTTACTCGGAAGGCCATGGGTATATGATATGACTGCAATTGTTTCTACATATTTTATAATGATTGCCTTTCCACATAAAGGTGTTATCATAGTCATAAATTAGTTATCCATCTTTTCCTCCACTTCATAGGTACATGGAAGTGTTTTTTTCGTTCACGCACCCCAACTCTCACTTTATAACATTAGTGTAGGACTCTTAAAGGATTCCACTTTCATGGGAACCTTTGCATTACCGCTTCCTACGACGTTGGCAGAAAATGAAAGTATAGATACCTGCTACATGATCTCTTCCACTCCATCTGATTTAAGGAAGAGTACAGGTGATTCTGAAATTGTTACATTGGATGAGTTTCTGCTGCCCAGCCCTATTGAGCTGGCATAGCAATCAATCTATCTGGCTTGGGCGGTGAATCCAAAATCATTGTCGCCAATTGTTTGGGTTGATCGTTCCTTGGATTTTGGTACTCCATCTTATCATTTTTCCTCAACTTTTATAACAGATGAGAATATTTTGGAAACCATGATGTCAGAAGGAGAACCATGTGAAGATTATCATCATTTTTCCCATCTTCCTGATTATGAAGAAAATAATCTTAGTGAAATATATCACCCATCGATCAAAAATTTCTTTTCAAATTATTTTCCTATTAATGCAATCGATTCCAAGCGAAACTTGTCAAATACTGAAGAAACCATTTCTATCGATATTTGGACCAAACCTGGTGTTGTAGAAAATATTCATGTCGGTGTATCTTGTTCTCCATCATAACTCAAAACATCTCTTTCCCTTTCATGAATTTTGTGATGTATTTGCTTGGTCTTACGAGGAAATTCCAAGCATAGATAATATTATCGTTGAACACACTATTAATATGTACCCTGATGTCAAGTCGGTGCGTCAATGCCTTCATCTTGATCATCCGAAGAAGGCTGTTGCCATTAAAGCAGAAGTTGAAAATTTTTTGCATGTTGTTTCATTTACCCTGTTCCAGAAACTGAGTGGGTTTCCAACATCATTCCTATCATGAAAAAACAAGGAATCATCAGAGTGTGTGCCGATTATTGGGATGTCAATATTTCTTGTCCAAAAGACAACTATCCTACTCCCTTTATCGACCAGATTATTGATGATTGTGCTGGATGCGAAATATTTTTGTTCATGGATGGATTTTCTGGCTACAATCAAATCAATATCCACCCAGAGGATCGATATAAGACAACATTCATCTGTTGTTGGGGCACATTCGCTTATAGGAAACTTCTGTTTGGTTTAAATAACGTTGGGGCCACTTTTCATAGAGCAATGGATTATGCTTTCAATGACATCAAGCACATTATTCAACCCTATCTAGACGATTTACTCGCGCATTCACAAAAACAGACTGATCACCCGATGCATTTGAGAGCCATATTTTTATGCTCCTGACACTACAAAATATTCCTCAATCCAAATAAATGTGTGTTTTGTGTTGGTTCTGGTCGTTTGCTTGGATTCGTCATCTCAAAATAAGGAATTCGAATCGACCCATTGAAGGTCCAATCCATTCTTGATTTGCCTACACCATAAATTTACTTCAAATACAGAAACTTCAAGGAAAGGCTAACTTCCTAAGGAGGTTCATACCCAACTACGTCGAAATGGCTAAAGGATTTACTCAACTCTTGAAAAATGGGGTTCCCTTCCATTGGGACCAAGTTGCGCAAGCTTCTTTTGATGATGTCAAGGATACTCTTGTCTGGGCATCATTAATGTATTCCCCCAATTATCAGAGTGATTATTTCTTATATATTTTCACGACTGATATGGCCATTGATATGGTATTAGTCCAAGTAGAAAATAGGATAGAACATCTGATCTATTATTTGAGTCATAATCTTAATGATACAGAAGTGAAGTATTCATATGTAGAAAAACTTGCCTTGGCAGTTGTTCAAGTTGTCCAAAGGTTTCGCCACTACATCTTGTTCCGGAAAACCATTTTCATTTCGGATTGAAACCCCATGACTTATATTTTATCACGTCAATTGCTGGGGGGAAAGTATTCAAAATGATTGTCATTTTGCAGGAATTTGATTTGGAATTCATCAAATCCAAGTAAAAGACGTATTTAGTTTTGGCTGAGCTTCTCTTTGACCTTCCCTCTGGTAGTACTGCTACTACGTCGAAACCATCTATTCCTGAAAAGTCTCTATTTCTTATCATATCATCTGATCCTTGGTATGAGGATTTTATCATTTATCTCCAAACCCAAAATTTTCGGCCTAATACCTCTAGCTCTGACCAACGACGTATTCGATACCAAGCCAAAGATTATCTGATCGTCGGCAATACACTTTATCGTCGTGGTGTTGATACAATTTTAAGAAGGTGACTCACTCATGAGGAGGCCGAAAAGGTTTTAAATGATTGTCATGCTAGGGCTTGTGGTGGAAACTTGCCTGGATACTCTACCACGCAGAAGATACTTCGTGCCGTTTACTTTTGGCCTACCATATTTCGCGATTGCATCCTTGCAGTCAGAATTTTTCATGCGTGCCAGATATTTGATCGTAAAATGCGAAAACCGCCAGTGCCAATGCATCATGTTGTCTCTGTAGGACCATTTTCAAAATGGGTTATTCACTTCATGACCTGTAACCCTCATTCATCCGGGGGCATGGTTATATTATTGTTGCAGTATACTACTTTACCAAGTGGGCCGAAGCAATGCCTACATTCAACAACACAGGACAAACATATGCATTGTTTTTCTTTAATCATGTCATTGCACGGTTTGGGGTCCCACGGGCTATATTCACATATCATGGGAATCATTTTCGCAACCATATGATGACTGAATTAACTGCCAAGTTAGGATTGTCACATGATAATTCTACTCCTTATTATCCATAATCAAATGGACAAGTTGAAGCTATGAACAATATTCTTAAACGTATGCCTCAACGAATGATAGGAGTTCGTAAAATAAACTGGAATTTGATCATGTACTCGGCCTTGTGGGTGTACCAAACCTTGGTGTGAAACGCAACCGAATTTACTCCCTTTCAATTGGTGTATGGTCTGGAATTTATCTTTCCAATCCAATGTGAAATACCGCCATTAAAACTCACAATCGACTTGTTACCTGACACCTCAGAAGAAGAAGCACATCTTTTTAACCTCATCCATCTTGATGAAATGCATCGTGAAGCCCAATTTTCCAATGAAGCACATAAGAGACGTATAAAGGCGTAATACGACAAAAATTTCCAGCCTTGAATTTTCTCAGAGGGCGACTTGGTCCTTCTTTATGATCAAGAAGCTGATGTAATAGGTACAGGGAAATTTGAGCCATTATGGCATGGCCCCTATATTTTCAAAAGATTTCTTGCTAAGGGTGCCTATGAGTTGATGGATTACAATGGAATTTCATTGGCGCAGTGCTGAAATGGGTTGTATCTGAAACATTACTATGCTTAATCATGAGCGTAGTAATTTTTTGTATTATATTTTATATATATGTTGTTGATTTGCATTCATTGTCTTAGTTTGTTTTTTAAATTTTTCTTGACGTTAGTAATCCGGTTTACATTTTATCGCAGATGTCTGAATATTTGGAACCATTTTTTGGGTATGCTGATGGCGCTAGTCGTAGTAGCAGAATCTATCCTCTGTAGCATGGGCCATTTTCGCTTCAAAGGGCGAGTTAGTGAGTTTTCAAGGGATTTGTATCGGTAGATCGACAAACAATATCGCTGAGTATAGCATATTGATCAAACTTCTCTTTGATGCCATTTCATTTGGTATTAACCGCATCATCATAAGGTTAGACTCACAACTTGTGGTATTACAACTTACTAGTGTTTATACTGTTAGAAATCCAACACTGCATCGTTTATTCCTAAGAGTTCGAATTTTAGAAAGACATTTTGATTTTATTCAATATCAACACATTTCCAGAAACTTGAACACATTGACTGATTCTTTAGCTAATCATGTTTTAGACAGAAATTCGCAACACATGTAAAGATACATTCACATAATTGAATAGTATTACACAATAAACATAGGAAAACACTGAAATCAAATAGATAGATAGATATATTTTTTTACAAAATTTTGTGCCCAAGAAACATTGGTCTTCTGACCTCAACATGTATGCAACATGTCAAAAGTAAACTAATGATGCTCATGGTAACATGTTATAAATCTAGCTATCCTACGCAGTAACCGCATCCAATGGTTAGGAACGCCTATAGTGTGGCGCTGCAGATGCATGGGTAACTCTTCGATCCGGAAATCTAGAATCCTGAAGGTTAACCCCACTATGTGTTGCCGAAGCTCAAGCAAAATCTCAGCCATGTCTAAATCCTGAACGAATGCTCTCCCGACAGCCCTCTCTGCTAGCTCATCCGCTCCATGATCTGGTTCCTCCACCGGTTGAACTCAACCAACATCTGCATTACATTAAAACTTTATTTTAGTCTTGGGAAAACATCAAAATGAAAAAACATTGTATAAACCATAGAAAAATAAAAAAACATGGTCAAAACATTCTTACTTATTGCACCCCATTGAGCGCCTTCTGGTAAAGCTAAGTCTGGATCTCCTCATAAATCGACACCTACGTATGCATACTCATCGATGGTGATAACAAGTCACCTGAATCAGACGAATAATGCAGTCGATAACACAATGGATGATTGGCCTGCATTCCTAGCCATTAGTTCTACCCATCTCTACATCCTTGGATCTTTATGGTTAGACACACCCATTGTCACATGCTGAGGCTGCATCAGTGGAATCTGCTCTAAGGAAAATGAAATGAGGATCGAACCATAACTGAGGTTTTTCTTCCTTCCTCCCTTTTCATTTTTTAGTTGTTCTTTTATCTGAGAAAGTACAACGTCAGACCAGTTGAAGGTTGTTGGCTCCATGCACTCTAGCAGATAATACATATATGATATATTCGCTACATGTAGTGTAAGAATGTCAGCAAGCTTTGCAATCATGAAAAGAATGGTTCTCAAAGAAAAATCATGAATGTCACGGATGTTTATTTTCCCATCCTTGCTTGGCTCTGCCCCTGGATAGCAATATTTCAAAACATAATCTCTCACCGTCTCTCCTCCGAGAGCGGACCCTGAGAGGGAACTAGGCAAGCCTCTCCTCGACAATACTGTAAGAAAATATACATCCTCCACTATAATAGGAACCACTTTGTTCGTAATGTGAAATTCCTCAATAGTCGGATCCCATGCTCGAACTAAGAACTCCAAGAGTTCTATTTGTTGCCTCATCCCTGATAAGCAGAAGTACTTTAATAACCCACAATCTCTTAGGGCTCTTATTGTACTCAGATCATTTAGGGAAATCATATTTTATTCTTCATGCTCTCTTTCTCTCCAAGTAATCATTAGTCTAGTTCGATGAATTCCTAAAACATAACCATAAGACTCATTAGACGCCTTTTCATGCAAAAAACTAGGCAAATTTAGGGTAAAATGAAAGAATCGAGAATGCGAATTGCACCCAACGCAGTCTTGAACAAGGGACAATGCATTGCATATGCACCTAGGCTTCAATTTAGGTGCTCCACAATGCAGTCTTCGATGCTCAAGAGTGCATTTCCCTCTTTGGAAAAATAATTTACCCTAAGGGGCCCAAACCCCTAAAAAATTTCAATGAAAGGAAATGAATTGACTACTGAAAGAAAGAGAGGGTTTATGGCACCAACCTAGATCAAACAGGGATGAAAACTGTCCACAAAATCGATCGCAATCAATGGTTGAAGTTCAAGGGAAAAAACAGTTTTAGAGCTCCAAAATGAAAATGGTAACTTTCAAATGGTAAAAATGAATAGATTATTTGCAAATCATATTTATTTCTGTGACTATGGTTTTATTCTATTTTTATCATGAAATAGGTCTTTTTAATCCATTTGATGTTGTTCTGAACAGGTTTTACAACTGATGAGTAGATTATTCGTGCAAATTTATTTCAAGAATGATTTGACCACAAAGCATACTTTTATCCTTATTTTTTGATCTTTGTTAAAAATGACAAAGAACTTGAAGCGCAATTTTATCTCTTTTTTGAGCTTCAATAATAGCGAAAAACAAACCCCTAGAGTCTTCTTTTAGATCTTTTCAGACTCCGATAATGTGAAAATATTGCCGAGCACTTGTCTCTTAGAGCTCGTAAAAGTAAATGAATCGATATCTATTTATTATAAGTTTAACCCTTTTCTGGACTGAGATAGATTATTTACGAAAAATGAATGCCTTAGTCGAACATGGCTAGGAGGTTCTCTCAAATATTATTTTACACTTTTTCAGATCTGAGTGACAACTTTATGAAAAATTACTTACGGAGTTTTCTTTCGTCCTCTTTTAAAACTCTCTAAATATGAAAAAGGATTGGGTTTTCACTGTCGTTAGGCTCATTAAAACATAAAAGAGCGATGGGCTTGTTGATAATGGCAAGAATCGAGTTTCATTCATCGCTAGACTCGTTAAATTATTAAATAGTGATACATTATTCACCAGAAGGGTTGAATTATAAATCAAGCATATGTATCCTCCTCAATCTTGTTAAAAAATAAAGAGAAACTGGTCGAAAAATTACCAGGGAAAATTTGGGAAAGTGAATAGCACTTTTTACGGTAGCAGGTCGCTCTTGAACATGACACTTCACTCCATCATTATGACTGTTTGGGTTGGGTAATCTTCTTGACAGTTCATTCATACCTATGGTTAATCATACCTTCACTTCAGTTTTCGGTCAATGCTTCCAACTCATCTCAGTGTCGCTGATATGTTCAAGAGAAGTCATCCAATGAAAAAGCATCCTTCTGTAATACTCATAAACCTTCATTCTCATGACAGTCATCCTTAAACATTGCTATATCAAGTCATAATTTGTCTCTGAAATCAGTAACTCCCATTTTGAAATAAAGTGACTTCCTTTCGACGTCAAATCATCATGCAGGAAGTTTACTTAGAAACATCATATTCCAATACCATTAAGCTTGTTACAACATCGACAAGATCCTCACTTCCGGAATTTTGACCTAAATATTTTGTTTGGCGTTCAACATCAAATCATCTATTAACGCCTTACAAAATGTACTGCAATACCTTGAGGGCCATTGACATTAATGGTGGTTCTCTCACGTTTGTTAACAGCTCACATCATTGGCTGGTAATCAAACAATGTCTTACCATGTACGACTTCAAATCATATATTAGCATGGCTAGACTTGTACCTGAATGATCGAGTGAACGAGATAAGAAGATCCCGGATCTACTTTTAGCCATTCGGGCTGTGATTTCAGGATTGTTATACACATCATCTGTACGGTGACCTTACATACAGATCGTCATCCGAACATGGGCATATATCTATAGGCATGTCTGTATTGGGCAACATTCCAATGTAGATGACTTTCTGCACTATGTACATGTTATTAGATAGTTTATGTGAGGAGCATGGGAATTCCTTCCCTCAGAAATTCGTGATCAAGAGGATATATCATGATGTAATGTATTGTAATATTGATGCAGGTCACCACTCTGCTTCAGCTCCAGCCCATCACAGTGTAAAGCATCTCATTCAAAAAATATTTTTATTATTATTCTGACTTCATGCTTTAGGGGGGAATCTATTATAGGTCAATTTGGGCACCATTCCTAATGACCTGGTTTAACTGGAAATCATCCCCAGAACCAATGAATATGGTCTATCATCCCCTATCATTTCAGTTGCTACATGCCCTAAGACAAAGAACAAGAACAAATCATCCATGACTTCCATTGCAAGTTTTCCAAGATTTGAAGTACATGTTATATCACCTGTGAGCTCACCAACGCAGCCTCTCAAGGGATTAACTGCTTTTCATATGCAGTTACCTCCATTCAAGGGTGCTCTGCAAACTACTTCCCGACATTCAAGAGTGTGTTGGTCAATTGGGAGTGAAATTCTCATTGTTCTGGAATCTCCACATGGTCAGTGCCTTCTAGAAGAGTCCACAATTGTCAAACTTCGAATCCATGTGTCCATTCAACATATTTGAGCTTGGGAACATGTGTTTCCTATTATTAGAAATTCATTGATTGTGAAACTACCTTCAGTTGATCTATAAATTTAGCATAGATCCTAGTGCTTGAGAAGGAAGAAATTTGGTAGAGAAATGTTGTTGAATTCTCAATTGAGGGTTTGTTTTGAGTGATATGTTGCTGGAGAGATGTTCATTGTGATGATTTTGGGATGATGCTGGAGTTGGTGACATCAAATCAATCGCTGGTTGTAACCTCCCCCTTCTATCCATTAATAAAGATTGTTGCTTAATTTCCCACATATGTATCTGTATAAGCTTTTGTCTTTCATATTATGGATTCTTAGCTAATGTATATGTTTCATGTTTCATTGATTTAACTTATTAAATTAAATAGCCATCTGTATATTGAAATATCTTTGTTGTTTAGTGTTTATACTTGCAGGAACTAGTCTAGTGATCAAAGTTGGATTGGAAGCTACAGCAAGAGCGATAGAAGGAGAATAGGAAGCGGTTGGACTCCAAGTAAGCTTCTCCATATTTATGTGTGTCTATTTAATATTAGAAAAATTATCTCCAAAGTCTTTGATCTGTTGTTCTAAATGCATAGCACCACATTTAGGGAATGTGTTTTATCCGTAATACATGATTCCAAATAAAAAATATGTTGAAGTATTGTAAATAAAACTGAAAAGACAGTAAAATAAACAACTACACATGCATAAATTCAACCCAAAAGAAGTCTTCCCAAACAACTTGTCTAAAGGGCAGGAAAAATTGACTTAAAACACACAAAATTACCAAAATATCGAAGGTATGAGGGATAGGGATCTAATGACTCAAATATATTGGAAAAGATGAAGAAAACAACAATAAACCGGAGGGGAAAAATGCTGCAAAATGGGAGGTGAAAGGTTAAAACCCTAGGGGAAACAAGGGAACCCTAAGGGAAAGACCAAAAAAAACTCAAGAGGGGGTTTTGGCTAGAATAATAACCTATCAAAAAGGACCTGAAAGAAAGATAGATCAGACCCTGAAACAATGGTTGAAAGCACTATAAATCTCATACTACCTACTCAGCTAAACCCCTCCTAGAAAGGTGGAAGTGTACTGACACCCTAGGGAGCTTGGTTCTACTTCAAGGAGACAACATGATCATATCCAGGCCTAAGACGGGATGATACATAGGTCAGACAACCCAAAATAGTTCTCTCAGAAAACCCTAATAGACAAATAAAAAATTCAGAAAAAAATTTGCAACTCGTAGGTACTGACCTGTGGGCTGTGGAAATCACAATTTCTAGTCTAACAGGTGTGAGTTCAGGTATAAATCGTAGGTTTGGGCTCAAAAATTGTGAGTCCCAACTCCTAGATCCTCTGGCGGCAGGTAGCAGAAAAGTTATCGTCTCTGGCACGCTTGATACATGTTATCTACGGAAAACACCCAGAAGTTTGAATTTTTACTGTTTTAGGGCATAAAAGTTAAAAAACAACATCAAAATACTGAAAAAAACTGAAGAAAAACCCTACTTACTGAAGTTATTTGTCACGCAGTAATCTGAATTACAACAATGGAGTCATCATTTGTTAGCGTAAATTCTTAACACAAATGTACGAAAAGAGCTCACTTTAGTTTTGTGGGGCAAACAACCCTAACAAAAAATATTTCTTAACTTCTTTAGATCTGCAATCGATAGTTAAAACAAATGTTGCAAAAACCATATCTATGTAGTAAAAGAAGTTAAACAATTAAAAGAAATAAGAATTGCTCCATGCATCCAATGGAAAAGACAAGATACAAAGAATTTTGAATATGTTATAACACCTAGGAGATAATAATGTTATCAGTCCCCGTCAATGGGATGGGTTCTTGGTTGTCCTCAACATTTTTGGTCCATAATTTTCTCTCTCAATGGTATAGAAAACCCAAAATGTGTTGAACTCTATGGGAGCTCTAGAAGCAAAGAAAGTAGTAGCAGCAATGAGAATGATCAAAGTGCGACAATGAAAGTGATCAAAGTGAAGAATGAATGGAAAAACCCTCCTATTTATAACAAAATATTGAGTTATCATTGATAATGGCGCATAATAAAATATTATTAACCAAAATCTAGATCTAACCGCTTGGAATATTTTATTATATTTTGTTGGAGGGGAAAGGTATTTAAATTGGTTAAATACCTTTATTTAGAAATAATAAACAAATAAATGATTTATTTATCATTTCAAGAATGTGGCTAAGGAATAATTAACAAATAATGATTTTTTTAATTATTTCTAGCTGATTTAGTCAAATTTAACAAGGAATAATAACTAAATAATGATTTAATTAATTATTATTAGAGAAAAATAGGATAAATAATGATTTATCTAATAATTCTCATAATTGGGTTAAATATGACCAGGAATAATATTTAAACAGTGGTTTAATAAATTATGCTTAGAGTAAAATCAAATAAATAAGGATTTACTTAATTATTCCTCATAGGGTTTCTTTTTTTAACCAGAAATAACTTAAATCATTAGTGAAAGAAATTTTACTATGGTAAAATTACTCCTACATGGTGTACTTCGATCCATCTAATTGTAAATTCTTAGATGACCAAATTTTGGTGTAACAGTTGGGAGGAGGTATCTATGGATTTTATCACATGTTAACTCAAGTCCGAAAGAAAGAGTGTCATCATGGTGGTAATTGATAGGCTAACCAACTATGCACACTTTTGTGCACTATCTCATCCTTTCAAATCCAGTACAGTTGCTACTGCATTTTGGAAATAGCTCAAAATTTACATGGAAACCGAAAGATTATTGTAAGTGACAGAGATCCCATTTTCATTGGAAATTTTTGGAAAATTTTATTTTCTTGTCTCGGTACTCAATTAGCTCATAGATCATTTTATCATACTGAATCTGATGGAAAACTGATATAGTGAACAAATTTTTGGAAGGATATGTTCATTGCTTTGTATATGATAAACAAACACAGTGGTTCAAATGGTTACCTCTGGAAAAATGATGGTATAATACTTCCTTCCATACCACAGCAAAAACGACCCCATTTATGGAACTTTATGGATATCATCCACCATCCATCACATAATATTTAGGAGAAAATTATAAGGTTAAAGCAGTGTAATATCACAACAAGAATCAACGACAAGTTCTCCAACTCTTAAAGGATAACCTGGCTCTGGCACGAAATCAAATGAAACAACAAGTAGATCAACATCACAGTGAAAAAAAAATTGATGTAGGTGATTGGGTATTGTTATGGCGACAAACATACAAACAAATTTCCTTCAAGCAATATAATAAGTATAATAAATTATCACTAAAGAATTATGGTCCTTACAATATGTTGCAAAATATTGTTACTATGGAATACAAGTTGGAGTTGCTTACATAGTTCCAAGTATACAAAATTTTCCAAGTTTTATGCTTAAAGAAGGTTATAGGTGACAAGCTCCCAATTCAAACAATATTGCTAGAACTTGATGAGGAAGGAAAATTCATATTGGATCCTCAAATAGTCATAGAAACAAGAACTTGGTAGCTACAAAATCAATCAATTTCAAAGTATCTCATTAAGTGGAAGAACTTACCTGTTGAAGATTCCACATGGGAGGATGAGAATTTTATACAAAAGCATCCATAACTACTCAAGTGTTGAGGAACACACTTTTTTGAAGGAGGGGTGCATGTTAGGTCCCTATAATACTAGTGTAGCCCCCATATTGTTATTGGTGTGCCCCATAGAAGTCCATTATTTTTATTGTTGAGCCCTTACATTATTAGTGTTATGTAGACCCTGATTATATTGTGACCCTTTAGACTATTATATATACCAAGGAGGTCTTGTCATTTGTATCATCGAAGAACTATTTATTTATTTGATGTAAAAGGAGGTTTCCCCATTAAAGAGGTTTATTTTAAATGAAGAGGTAACCCACGATTAGTTTTAAAATGAATATTATTTTATTTGGGGCTTTATTTAGTTAGAAATTTCCATTTGAAAGAGGCAAGTAAAGTTTAATTCTCCTAGTTAGTAGAATATATTATTATTTAATGTATTGGGGTATCTTTATTAAATAATATTAAAAGGTATTTAAGAGTGAAATCAATAAATATAAGTGTTCTTATTGAATAAGGTCCATTACTTAGGGTTTGAAGCCTCATTGTTAAATGTTGACTAATTTATTAGGGTTTTGGTAAGTTAGAAACTATATATAATAATAAAAGTTATGTTATTAGTTTTAAAATTAATTTTATTTTATTGGGTTCTATTTAGTTAGAAATTTCCATGTGAAAGAGTTAAGTAAAGCTTCTCTGAAGAAAATATAAGAAAATTTTATGTGTGACAGACGTGAGTTAATATTGGTCTAATTATTAAATCTCAATAAATGTTTTTTTATTCTCATCTCTCCATGTTTTAAATCCTTGGAGAAACCCCTGAGGTTCAACTCAATTGGTCGAGATCTTGTTCCTAAAGCACCTTTCCATTGGGAGGTCACGAGTTCAATGTTCCTCAATACCCTCAAGGTTATGCTCTGATTAGTTTTGTCAAGGGGTGTGGTCCCTTCAGGTGGACCTACCCTTCTTTACTGCAAAAAAAAACAAACAAACAAACAAACAAAAACAAAACAAAACAAAAAAATAGACAAAAAAAACCTTGGAGAAACTCAAAATATCTCATAATAATACTATTTCTTTATTTTGGAAAACTAAAAATCATAGGAATACTTTCATTTACTTGAATGTAACCTATGTTATTAACATTTCACTATGTAACCTGTGTTATCAACATTTTCTCCTATTTTCACTTATTTTCTTCTCCAACACTGAAAATCATAGGAATACTTTCATTTAGTTAAATGTAACCTACGTTTGTTAACCTTTCACTATGTAACCTATGTTATCAACATTTTCTCCTATTTTCACTTATTTTATTCTCCAAGTTTTGAATCTAGTTCCTGAGCCACATCCTTCCCTGAATCCCATTTCTACATGTATCTTCTTATCTCTCCATGTATCATTAAAACTTTGTTATAGCTTGGGAATAAGTGTGTATCTATTGTAATCTCTCATGTTGGTTAATGGAAACTTAATTTTGATCGTTGGTGTATTTCATTGTAGCTTTATTATTTATGGTTTTTCTTGAGATCTTGTTGGTTTAGTTCAAAGTAGGTATTTATTTGTAATAGAATATATTTCTATAGTGTTTAATATTTTTTAGATTTTGCTTGAGTAATCAATTTGAATGTTAGAAATTTTTGGTATTAATATACATATATTTTGATTTGGTATTAGCATACATATCTTGTGGTTTAATATCTTGTGGTTACTTTTGGCTAATTGGTTTGGATGTCAACAACTTTGGTGACTTAGATCGAATGGTATAAACCCTCACTAAAAATTGTGGTTGTTTGCAATATTTTTCTTTAAGTCTCATTGTAGAAGAAACATGGCACTTTTCCCATCCTCTCTCTTCATGCTATATGTCAAATGTATTCCTTTTTTCTAAGATTTAATATTGTCCTTTCTAAGCATTTTCATAGAGCACTTGTATATTGATTGGCAACATATTGGAAGTCACGAATTAACTTAGTTTTCGCATCAGTCATTGGCACACATTACTCCATAAGCACATAATTGTGTAATATCCCCAAAGGGAAATAACCAGTAATAAACAGAAATGCACTAATACAGATATAAATTGAACCAGATCACTGAATCATGACACATGTAACACCGAAATCTGAGCCATTTTATTAATCAGAAAGTACATAGAGAGGAGTACAATAAATCAGAGTAAGTGCACCTATCCTTGCCCTAGGCAAGTGGAGACCCTCTCAACAGAAGAATGGCTGCAACAAGGACAGCGTCCTGGCTGCTCTGCAAGCTGAAGATGAACTGCGCTGGGGCTGAAGACTGCAAACCCTCTCAAATGGAAAAACGTTGTCTCTGCCAGTGACAGCGCAGAAACAGAGAAAGCACCAAGCCCTCAACTCTCCAGACAGATGAAGCTGCTACAGGATCCTGAAAAACGCTGTTAAGCACTCCTCACAATGATCTGCTCCTCAGATCTGCGTCCCACCTGATGGATCTGAAGCCTCCTATCACAACTGCGTCCTCCCTTTCCTGATTTGCGTCCTCCAAAACCCAAACTGCTGCCAAACCCTCAGATCTATGCTAGATCTGGAACTATCTCCTCAGATCTACAGCCTCTGGGGCTAGATCTGGTGTTTCCCCTTCAGATCTGGACTAGATCTGTCAAGATCTCCTCAGATCTGTCACTCCTCAAGCTGGATCTACTGCAAAACCCTCAGATCTGCAACATACAAGGCTAGATCTGCAACATACAGGACTAGATCTGCAAGATCTATCCTTCACAAAGCTGGATCTGACAAGAAACCTTCAGATCTGCAACCCTCACCTCCAAGAATGGACAGCGTCCTCACTCTAGGCTTGATCAGCGTCCTTCTGCCCCTCAAACAGCGTTTTCTCTGCCAGTCTGGAACTACGTTCTCCTTGGACAGCGTCCTACCTCTCCTGCAAGGAACAGCGTCCTCTCTTCAGATGAGACAGCGTCCTTCTCCTCTAAGAATCAGCGTCCTCCCTTCTCTTGCTCTGCGCAGCCACAAGAGGGCTTCCTCCTCCTCAGATATGCTTCAGAACTGCTGCTACTTTGCTACTGAAAAACCTTGCTAGGGCGGGCACTCGAAGTCCCCCGAAGCTAAGGGTGAAACCAGAAAAACCTTACCAGGGCAGGCACTCGAAGTCCCCCGAGGCTAAGGGTGAGATCTCCGACCGGAGACACTCGTGCACTAAGCAGTGCTGTAGACCGACTAAACAACCGGCGTGCTGAAGCAGACAAAGTCTAGCTATCAATAAGAATATCAAATCATGGATGATCAAATGAGGTGAGAGCCTCTCCTTTTATAGCACCAATCTCCCTCCAAACTCACTCACCCTGGATCTGCGCAGTTTACCTTGGGTTAACTTTATGTCTCCTCCATCACCCACGTGGAACCCCAAGGCCCCCTCTCTAAGTTACAACGTCAAGCTACTAGGAAAAAGAACACTTTATTATAAAGTGAGGTGGCTAAAGTGAGGTGACCCCTCTTATTTCTCACTTTATTTATTATTCCTATCTAAAGCAGCAAAATAACACAAAAATGCAATATTCCAATTAGCAAAGCTAATTGGGAATATTACATTGTGTATACTCTTATTCTAAAAATACCCTTTAGCCTTAATGTGAATGATTGAGCTTTTATTTACCAGAAAATTTTATTATTGCGTGGAACTCTAAATCATTGTATATGACCTAGGGTTTAAGGGTGAATTGGACTTATTTTATAAGTTGTTGAAGTGTCGAGGAATTGAATGTTTGGAGAATTATTTCATTACGATAGCTCCTTGAAAACATAATAAGATTTATAGAGTGGTTTCTTGCATGTAAAAACATATCATATTGATATGAGAACTATTTACATAAATGCATCAATGCATAGTAAATTGTTGCACACATGGTGAAACACATTAATACTCAGTAATTCATTTCATACACAACACACTACATAGTGGTCTACTGAATGCACGTTAAGTTACATATGCAGTGCATAATCATTTGAAAATGCGACAAGAAATTCCTCATTTGATTTCCCTTGATTAAATTAGGATAACTTTGAAATTCCACATCAAGAGACAAATTGAATGAGTTAGCTAATGGTGATATAGTTTTTATCACTCAATTATCTTAGTTGATTTGAGTTGGGGGCATGAAATTGAGTTGTGTATAGTGAATCCTAAATTTTAGGAGCCTGGGTTGAGTTAATTTAATTTGTAAAAATTTAATTCAATTAAATTGAGTTATGGTCAATTAAATCAGTTCCAACTATTGGAGGAACTAGTGGAGGTATAGCAGTGGGGTGTAACTTCAGTGTTTAACTAGTTAACTAATTTAGCCTAAATTAAATCATGCATGCTAATAATTCGAGTTACCGAGTTGAGATTGGAGTTCAAGGGAAGTGTAATATTAGTTGTAAACTATTCCAAGTTGTACATGTGGTGCATGCAGTCAGATATTGTCCTAAAGCAACTGTGCAATCCAAATTGAGGAATTTTCTAAATAATAGTGGTTAATTTTTTGAGGAACAATGCAAGGAAATAGGATCTTTGAGGCTTGAAAAATTGGCTAAGTGTTGGCCTAAGTCTTTCATTCAGGTAGAGGATAGAAGATACGAGTGCAGGTTGTGTTCAAGCTTGAGCAAGCATATTGTATTCATCTAGATTATTTGATTAACGCAATACAGATAGGAAGGGGTTGTGAGTATTTGCTTTCCCATAGATAAATATCTATCTGTGTTGAATCATGATGCATGTTTTTTATATGTGTTCTTAATCGTGAATTTTCTTCCACAAATGAGTAGAGTAGATTTGATTCTTATGTTTTAGTAAATTACATGAGCAGTTTTGAATCTACATTAAAATTCTACACATAATGAGTTATATCAGTCCATAGTGATATATGTTGAAATGTATAGTGTAGGAACACTTTGAACGCATATGAGTGACATTTAGTATTTGGTTTTCTTGTATGAGTTTTTCCTCCTTGCACAATTAGGTTATTGCACTTTCCACTAGTGGAACCCACAGTGCACTCTAGTTTTTCTTACTTTATGAACAAACAAGGTTATGATTTTATTGTATTTCTATTTGAACAAGTTTGTTTGCATAGGGATAGTATGAGATGTTTTTTTTACACTACTAAAGAACCTTTTCTTCTCAGAGGAATAAAACAATCATGATATAACAACACCTAACTAGTTTCAAGAAATTCAGAGTGAAGTTGGCCAGTGAAGTTTCTAAGTTGAAAATAGAATGTTGTTGAATGTGTAGGTAGTTAGAGAACCATAGCTGAGACACTCTTGCATAGAGAATACATCTCTAAGTGAAACAATGTTGATTCATCTTAATTATACTCACTGCTCTCATATTCACCTACAATCACTACTTGTTTCTTCTTTATTGGATCATCTCCTAGGTTTGATACATTTATACAATCTTTGAGTAGTCATGTAAGTAGTCATATAATACCAGTCGAAACTTTATTTTGAGAAAGAATTCCTCAAGGTCAATAAAATTAAGGATGCTTGATAAATACCTAATGATCCTGATCTCTAAGCATGGAGACTATGGAAATTGAATCGAATGAATCTCAACGCAAGGGGGCCACTAAGTTAAAGAGGATGAAGGGAAGTAATAAATGATGATTCTTGGACAAAATCACAAATAAAAACACTCAAGTCACTCTCTTCAAACCCTAAAAGGAAAGATACTTGATAAAAGACTTATGGTCGAAACTAGGGTTTCAGACCTAGGGCTAGCAAAATCTCACAAACTATCCAATAAATAGCAACCTTTTTCAAGGTAAATTATTGGCTAGGGAAGATTGAATTTAGGTTGAATTTTTTTTTTTAAAAATGTTACCTCTATGCTAAGGTGTGAGGATTCATATACATGTTATCCCAACCCTCTTTTCCCTTTTGATTGTTTTATTTTTACTTTGGGGAAACAATGGCTTTTGACATTTCTTTCTTTCTTGCATCAACCTCTTCAGGGGCTCCTTACCCAAATGGATCAAGGTTCGATGAATACTTCAAGGGATAAATAATCTAGGGTGACACTAGTACTGAAGCTTGGGATGTGAGGAGCTTTGTAATGAGCATAAAGTGGTAATTATGGTATGGATATGGGCACGCTTATGATCACTCGACTTCCTTCAATTGGTAGCCTAAGAAACCAGCAAGTAGAAGATTGCAGGGAAGTGTTGTAAAAGCTAATTGTAGCTTGCCTTGGATGAAGGAATAAAGAATAAGATTTGTTTATTTACATGCATGATATGATATAATTGAAATAAGTATATACTATTAAAGTGAAATGGAATGTTACATACCACAAAAATATGTTAGTCTTGGGGTATCATGAATTTTCCATACAAGTATTCCATGGAATTGAAATTTCATCTGCCATATTGTTTTACAAATGTCATACACACTGATGTGGGCTCATAAATTAATTAACTCATCGATAATATGATTGGTATATACATTCATACATTTAGCTTGGTACTTACCTAATTGTTTGAAATTACACACAGCTACTACTATGATATGTACATATAAGTAAATAAATAAATATAACATATTATGAAACAAAACAAGACAAATTGAAATGTTACAATATTCAAAAAATGAATGTAAACAATTACTTGGAACAATCATTGTTAGCATAATGTGCTCCCTCTTTATTGACATCCAAGGAGGAAGGTTATTGTTGAAAACAAAATTTGGCCCCATTGAGTAAATATACCTAAGATATCCAAATGGATTAACATCATCAATTACCAATGAAAGCCTAACATTACGATTTCATCTTAAAATGTGTTCATTTATCCTCAATTTCCATAAATGCATAACCATCTGCAGGCATTCGAGGAAAACCATCTCCACTTCTCTTTCGTGCATGGTAATCCATAAATTGTGTTTTGCTTTCACACTTCAATAATCGGTGCAAACAGGTAATTATGAGAATATGAAGAAGGACCTTTTGAGGAACTATTTTTGTTAGTTGATTTCTTCGATATCTATTACTTTGACATTGTGGGAATTTTGTTTTCCATGCATGTTTTCTGCAATGTATAATATGATCATTAGGACATGCATATATAGCTTGATAATCCATTCCAATTTTGATTCACAAGGGCTTATCAACATGTTTTTTTCCCAATTGTGCTACCACCCACGGACATTTTTATTTTACACGTTACTGAAAACTAAAAAAGGAAAAAAATAATCCTTTCATGTGATGAAACATATTATATTATACCCTAAGATCTGTGACATAAAATTGTTTAACAAAACATTCAAAACCTTTAAGTTCACCAACAATAATGTAACAGAGAGAATATTTTCACTTGAACCTTCATGTTGGAGCGGGGCCCCCTGGGGTGTACTTTTTTGGATTAATTTTGTCTAACTTTTGGTGTATGCATTGCGTGCAAATGGTCAAAGGGGATTTAGGGCAGGTCAAAATCCCTTTATTATTGTAATGGGTTAAAGGGAAAAACCATGAGTCTCAAACCATGGTTTGAGACCATGGTATGTGCAAGTCTATGATGGTATAAATATGTAAGAGTCCAGCGAGTAAGGAGATAATCGATCAATAGATGAATGAATGATCTGAATTATTTTTGTTTGTCTAGGTTTTTTTTCTGGGTAGAAAGGCTCTTGTCGGCTATGTCCGCGGAGACCTAAGTCCTGAGCTATGTGCAGACTCTATTGTTGTGTAATATTCCCAAATGGGGAAAGCAACAATATATCACATAAACATGGAGAGTAGTAGTGAATACATCAAGACACTAATATGTGAGACAAATGTACAGCCATCTTATTAAAAATATCAGCAAGCGATAGGAAAAATATCTTGAGGATCAAGTCACTCAAGCAATATCATACAAGCCTCCAATAAGCAAATATGCAATCATATGGGAAATAGCAGCTATACAAATGCCTTGAGCTAAGACAGCGTAATTTTAGGTCATAAATTGTTGCATAAATATAGATCAATACAAATCTATTGTTATATAGCCCAAACAATGCTAGGAGTGAAAATCTAAACTCCTAAACACTTTTCCAAGAGAACCCGGGAAGGGTTTTCGAAAATACACAAAATGCCAAAATGCTGGAATGCAGCCCTAGGGCTGAATAGCAGCTGCAACTGAATAAATGGATGGAGATGGCTGAAGATGATATCTAAATGGATATATCTCCTCCAATATATCCTTCAAGTGAAAGGCTGACCCAAACACTGAAGATCTCACCCTCCAAAACAAGCACTGAAACCTCCACTGCAAATGCTCACTGAAATACGCAATCAAAGAGGGAATCTACACTGTAGATGATGGGAATAGGTTGGCTTGGTACCAAGATGTGAAATAAATCTCAAGAACCTCCCTTTTTGATATCCCAAGGTAAATAATGCGTCCTCCTCTAAAAAACTAGCTCATAAGTGGGTTTCTCAACCCTCCACTACAACACCCTGCAACACAACACAAATTTGAATAGAAACTGTGTTGTAGTTGAAGACTGAAGCTTGGCCAGAATTTTGGATGAGTGGAAATGATAGTACAATAATCTTCCAAGAGGCTCCCTCAAGGGAAGAGGTGGGATCCCCACTCGGGAACACCCTGTTCTAAACAACACTGCAAGCTCAACTAAACAGCTAAAGAATGCAAGAAGTCATGCAGACCACAAAATCAATAATCAATAACACAACCCACTATGGCTGTCTTGCCCTCCTTATAAACAATGTGAGCCTTCTCACCTTGGGTCCCACTCATTAGGGTTTCCACCATCATGGATTCTTCCTCCCATTCACATTGCATTGTCTCTATTGATGATCCACTCCCTCCATACCAGCGTTGTTGACTTGGTCAAACTTGACCTTGTCCACATGCATTAGCCCCTGTTCACACATGAGGGTGCTTAATCCAGTTATGAATATGATCCCTTTTCACATTAAGAGGGATTTCATGCCTACTAAAGAGATTTATGGGCCTCCCTACCCATTTATTCATCTAACTAAATGACGAGAAAAATTGATATTCTAATTAGTTGCATGCTAATTTAGGAATATTACAGTCCTCCCCTCCCAAATTTTGTTTTTCCTCAAGAAACTGCAAGGATAGAACTGAAGATCCTCCTCTCCTCCTCCTATAGCATCCTCATATGATAAAATCCTCCAAGGAACAAGACGTTGTCTCATCAATAAATCTCCAAGTTGCTCCTCCCAACTATGCAAGTTAGCTTTTGGTGACCATCCCAAATAGCTATCATCATGAAGAAGTAAAATACCCATGGAGGAAACAATGTGTTGTCTAGAGGCCTTCTTGAGGCATGGAATCTGAAATATATTGAGAACTATCATTCCCATGTGAAGCCTCCATCCCCAAGCTATCATCCACAAAATGTGAGTCACCCTCCAACATGGTAACTCATGAAAAATCTCCTCCACCTTAGCTCCTGCAAAGAAGGTGGGTTGCATTGTTGAACTCGATAGACCAAATGGCCTACCCCACGTTGTCTCTCTCTCCACTTATGATAAGTGTAGAGCTACTGCTGAATTTGGGCTGCAATAATGTTGCCTTCATGAAACAAAAAGGCAATTGGATCCTCAAAGACCCACTCTTTGGTTCTTGCCTAGACTATCCCATATAAAATGAATATGACATTGTCATCATATGGAATCCAAATGAGAGAGGTACTGAAGGTTTTACATAGTGCTGGAAGGTACCAATTTTCTCCCAAGTAGTCACAATGCAGTTTTACCAACTGTAGATTCAGAACATGATGTGGCAAGTTGTTTCCCAACAAATTTCTAGTTTTGCATGTTTTCTCATCTACTATGAGGTAGTAAATGGCATTATAAATCAGCTGAGCATAACAATAATAACACCACATTTTCCCAAAGTCATGCAAAGAAGGGCTATCTCCATCACAAATTTTGTTCCTAGAATGTCCATGAAACCCAAAGATAATCTTGCCCTCTTGTGGATCAATTCATTGTACATAGATGGTGAGAAGATGCAAATACTTTATGAAATGATCAATAAGTACAGAAATACATTTCTTACCATGTATTGTGAGTAGGCTGAAAGTGGGGTCCATAGATGAGCCCTCCCTTTGGAATCTTTTCATAAAGGTCTGCAAAATGAAGGGATGCATACTCCCCTTGGAACACTCCATCAATAGAAACATACTCCCAAGTGACAATGTTGTTGGCCTTAGTGATAAGGCTCTTTCCACTCTATGACTCCATTATTTTACATGCCATATGTCAAATTCATCCACCATCATGTTGTTATGTGTGGGATTCTTCTTCCTATGTGGAAGTACCCCCTGATCCTTCAATGTTGAAGGGTAGCCTTCTTGCACTTGGATTGTGCCATTCCTTTCTCCTGAAACCCCCTGCAAAGTATGGGAGAAATTCAGCCCATACTCTCCCAAGATTAGCCAAATAAACAAGAGCTCTTGTTGCCTCTTCACACCTCCATCATACAAATCATGAGGTGAAAACATGATGATTGACATGAATATTTTCATATCAACACAATGCACCCAAACTAATTGCTACCATATGATGTAAGTGCCATGCCAAATCCCAACCATTAGCAAACCCTTTGGAATAGGATATGCTACATGATGGCCAAACTCTTTCAAGAGTAGCCAACGTAGCCTTGCCTCTTGATGCCCTGTGTCATAGATCTACAAGTGGCTTTCCAGCCTCTTGCTCATCAACATCACCCATCCAACCAATGGTGAGTGTCTAACATCATGCTCAAAATTGGAATCCCTCCAATGGAGAATACCACCCTCCCAAATCAGATTTCTATCTTTGCATTTCATGGGATGTTGAAATGCAATCTCCTGGAGATCTCCAAATGAAGACCACTCCTCAATGACCAAGTTGATCCCATAAGGATCCAAACATTCTGAAGGAAAAATCTTATCATTGAGCAATGAAGTGCTCATCAAGAAAGATCCATTCTAACAATGGAAGATAAGATGCCTCTCATAAACCATATGCCTATCCCTTGCTACACATGTAGAATGGTCATTGGAATGCTCCAATAAAGGTTGGGCCCCCAACTCATCACTACTGCTCAATGACAGCGTTGTTGGTCTCTGTTAGTATGAATCTTTTGTTGAAATGTACGAAAAAAGACCACTTTAGCTACGCATAACTTATAGCCCTAACATCAAATATGGCTGCCAATATCTTCAGATCTGCAGTTAGTTGATCAAGACAAATGCTGCACAAATCTAGATCTGTGCATAAAAATACATTAAGTAGTGAAAATAAGGTTTTGATCCATACATCCAATAGACAAGACAAGAACAATATTTTTGAAAGAATTTTATATTAAGGGCACCTAGGAGGAAAACAAGAAAGGTGTTTTCAATTCTCCTCAATGGGATGGGTTCTTAAAAGTCCTCAGCACTTAAAATCTATAATTTCTCTCTCTTATTGGTGTAGAAAACCCAGACAAACATAGAACTCAAAGGGAGCTCACAAAGTGAAATAATGGAAAATTTTGACAATGATAATGGCTCAAAGTCAGACCAAGAGCATAGATCCAGAGTGATCTAATAGGCAACAAAAGGTGACAAATGAATGAGAAAACCCTTCTATTTATAACAAAATATTAGGTCATTCTAGATCTTGGTGCCTAATTAAAATAATATTAACCAAATCTAGATCCACCTTTTATGGAATATTTTATTATATTTGTTGGAGGGAAAAGGCATTTGACTTGGGTCAAATCCCTTTATTTGTAAATAATAAATAAATAAATTATTTATTTATTATTTTAAGGAAGTGGTTGAATGATAATTAAATAAATAATGATTTATTTAATTATTTATAAATGATTTAGTCATATTTAACAAGGAATATTATTTAAAAGATTTAAATAATTATTCCTACAAAATAATAAGACAAATAATGATTTATCTATTTAATTTTCCTATTTTGGGTTAAATATGACCAGGAATATTAATTAAACTATTGTTTAACTGATTATTCCTTGAGGAAAACCAAACAGATGTAGATTTATTTAATATTTCCTCATGGGGTTTCCTGTTTAGACCATAAACAACTTAATAAAGGTGGTTTACTAAGTTATTTTTCATAGTGAATGCAATTTTACTTAGGGTAAAATTGGTCTTACATGGTGTATTTGGGTCCATCTAATAACAATAGGTTAGATTACCAAAAAAGGGTGTAACGGATTGCCCCCTAGTGTGCGAACGTTAGGAGCTAATCGTATGACCTAAGTACGTTGTAAGAACTCAATCACTAGACACCGAAGGGGAAGTCAAAGAGAGAAATGTAAGGTAGCACAATGTGATCAAGAACTGAGTCCGGATCAGATGAGACTTGCAGTGTGACAAGTCTCTTTTTATGAGTGAATTTTTTGTGCTAGAGGCGGCCAGAGGGGGAGGCATACCTATACCCCGCGCGACAAAGTACAAAAGAATAGTCGCGTCCAGGTAAACAAGGGACAGGCGCAAGTACATGTTGGCATATAAATGAGCCAAATAAAAGATATCTTGAGTAGATCACATACATGTTGTGCCTGGGATAACAGCCAGGACTTATACAAGAATATCTAAGTACATGAGATACAAATACAATCCAAATGCCCCCTATAAGCGGGGAAGGGCCCACAAAATCTGACTGATACATGCAAATCAAAGAGGCGCTGCAAGCGGCTAAGGCCGACATCATCAAATATATGGAGCTGCATCGAAGGCTGTAATGAAGAGGCCATCCGGGCATGTGGGGGGCTACCTATAAGGCCACCCCCTCATGAGGGTTGAGACATCTCACACACACCCGGGAATCACTGATATCAACTGCTGCATCACTGGACCATCCAGTATACGGATCTTGATCATGTTGAAAGGAGCTGGAGCTGAGAAAAAATCAAGTCAAAGGGCAATAAGGAGTCCCTTTGCCTAATCGGAGGCACTGAACAAGAGTGGAAGTTGGAACTAAGGTACATCACACTCTAGAACTGTCTTCTAGAATGAATGAGATGATGTCAAAAGAAGGAGGTCCGCCGTAGGTGAGGCAATAAGGGATCCTCAACTAAGGCATGAGATAAAGTAGTAGAGCGACTGACAGACAGACATTAATGATGGTGATGAAGTGGGGGATACTGAGTAACGAATGGAGGACTTCCCTTGTTAGAACATAAAGGGAATGGATGAGTTGGCAACGACTGACACAATATCATGAGGGATAGGGGGCAGTGGGGCTGAAGGACATAATGCGCGACACAAGAGAGGGACCAAGCAATGAAGGATGGAGGACTATGGCGGGATACAAAGGGACTCGGGATAGACTCCATGAATGTGATGATGACTCAACTCGGATGCTCTAAACAAGGGAAACTCGATGGTGCTGCCACACAGTAAAGGTCCAATGGGGGACCATAAAAATATGAGTACAATAGGGTATCTCATGAAGAAAATCAACACGAACAAGGACAAGTAAGGAGGCAAAGTGGTGCCCCAAGTACAAGTGTTGTAAGTGAGGAAATTCGATTTGGAGGAGAGGTGAATAGACCCTTCGTGGAAAAAATGTGTCCTGGTGAAGTATCAAATTACTAAAAACTAACAGGTACCCAGAGCTGATGAACAGGCCAGGTCGCACTTTTTGGGGTCTATTATGCGACCTGGGTAGCAGGTACTGGGAAAAAAACTATGACCTGTCCCAGGAAATGACCTGAAAAGTGCGACTTGTCAGAGAAAGGGGGTTTCAGTGATGTTTTGGCTGAGATCTGGTATTTTTATGATTGAGGGGCGTAGGTGCCCCCAAGCATGTTGTGGTCATGCCAAAATGTATTTAGAAAAAAGGGGAATCTAAACACATTTTAATGATGTGGTGCACCATTTGTTTTCGGTATGGTTATGCAGTTTGAGAAAGGAAATGGAGGATTACCAATCTCTTTTAGTACTTCATATATGAATCAAATGGACTTTAAGTTTCCGGGTTGGCGTACCTGGTGTCACTATCCCAAAAAGAGGATTTGGAGATAATGTACTGATGCTCTCCTAGAAAACCTATAGGTTGGTCAAAAATAATGTCTAAGAGATTGGGTTTCTGATGTAAGATGAAGGAAAAATAAGGGGTAGCGTCCCTAGAGTGATCGGAAGTGATATGGGACTGTAGAGGTTCTTCTAAATGTGGAAAAATAATGGTACTAAAGTTGACATGACCAGATACACTAGGAGAGTTGTGGAGAATTGCTTCTCCTGGTCTCTCAAATATGGGTTCCCCCTTACCCACACATTGGGTTTCAATGTAATGGCCATAAGGTGTATGTGGTTCGAACGCATGGGTTCGATGTAAGGGGGAATAGATAAAGGCATGGGTGGTGATTCCTTCCATAATTTCGTCATCGTGATAAAATATGGGGTGACTGGTGGAAGAAAGACCACCTGACATGGCGAAGCTACCTGACTCATCATCATGAGAAGAGAGGGCCACATGCGCATCATCACAAGGGGTGACAGAAGAGTAAGTAGATAAAGGATCTACCAATGTTGAGCCCAGGGTGATCGTTGAAGGGAGGTCAAGCGAAACATCAGGGGAAGTCTCCAAGGGGATGTCCATCGAGGGTCTCAAGGATTATAATAGGTAGAGGATGGTGGTAGCAGGCTCTGCCATCTAGACATCAGGAGGTGGAATGTCAATGGGAGTATATATGCGCTAGTTGCGACATGGCCAGAGTATGTGAGAGGCGGATTGATTTTTGTTCAATATTGTACTCTCAAATTACCTCTAAAGAAGGTGCGGTAATGCGTCAGGTGAGGAAAATGGTGAGAATCATGGCCATGGACACCACACAGAGCACAGGGTTTGTTAGTGCGACGAGTCTTTGGGTTCTTGGCTGCGAACGAGGAAGAAATAAAGGGTTCAGAGACTGTAATCTCAGGGAACGCGACTTTAACCATGGGTTTAATACGAGGTAACTCGAGACAAGTATGGGTGGCATGACCGATGACATCACAAAAGGCGCAAGGCTTTGCAGGCGTAGGAGGGGTAGGGTCAGTCGGGGTAACCTTGTCTTTGGATGCCCCCTTGTGAGCTTTGCCTTTCTTTCCCGGAGCTGTCACAACAGGAGAAGGGTCCTATTGAGGTGCTGGTGGCACTGTAGCAATGGAAGAAGCTAGGGGAACCAGTTGAACTGATGTCAAAGCAAGGTAAGGTTTGGGGTGACCAGGCAGGGTAGCGGCTGGAGGATCAAGGTACCAGACGGGTATACCCAAGCTCAAATTGGGGAGGGAGAGGGTGGCCATGATGGGGACCGAATAAATCTGGGAGGGGGAGCAAGGAAAGGTATCTGACCACCGAGGTAATGGCTAGGAGGGATGGCTCCAAGATGGTTGAGACCTGGTGGAACTGACCTAGGAGGATAGAGAGGCTCATGGGTACCAACTGTAGGAGAAGGGCCAGAAGGAAGAGGTCCAACTGGCTGAGGCGAAGGGCTAGGAGCAGGTTGTGGTGGGTGAGGTTGAGGTTGAGGTTGCTGAATAACCGAAGTGGGTCGCTTAAGGTCAGCCCGAGATGATTACATCATGTAAACATTCGCTAAGCTGGGATCAGAGACAAGAGGAGGAGGAAGAATAGGGAAGGTTCCAAGCAAGGAGGAGTCTTTGTAGACGCCGGGAGAGACACTGGTCAAAGAATCGATGGTTTGATTATTGGCTACAGAAGAGATGGTCGACTCAGGGGAGGTCTGAGATTTTGGCTCATGATATGTCAACTGGTAAATGGTGACTATCTTTCCATTATGAGGGAAAAACATCTTGCGGTGGACCACGGATGGGACAATAGACATGGCATAAGTGTAGCTACGCCCTAAAAGAATGTTATAATCAAGGGGGGTATTGATGAATTCAACGTCAACGCAAATAGTCTTGCCCACAAGAGTGATAGGACAATTATGAAATAGGCCAATGGGTTAGGAGGCATGGCCATCCCACGCACGAAGGGTGATTGTGGAAGGGGCCAACTCAGGAGATCCGAGTTGTTTCCAAACTGAAGCAGACATGACACAGGTGGATTCCCCCTCATCAATAATACACCGAGAAACGTTAGTGTTCTGGATTTTGACTGGGATTTGGAAAGCTACAGAAGCAGGAAGGTGAGGATGTTCTGATTGACGGGCGTCAAAAAAAATCAATTGGTCATCGGCAGGATATATAGCACCCATGGCGGATAGTGGAGCCTTCCGTTGAGAAGGACACAACTGGAGGAGTTCAGTGTGGAAATGGCAGCAAAAGACTGCACCAAATCATCTATTATGCTATACGAATGAGCAGCTCGACCAGAAGCAGCATTTCGACGTAATGGGCCCTTAGGAATCTTGGTATGAACCTCAAATTTTGGTTGAGGGATATGCAAGGGACCATTGGATGTCGAAAGAGGCTCTATAGAACCTGAAGAAGGTGACTCGAGGACAGACGGAGCGAGAGGCTTGGGGTACTGACGAGACCGAGTTTGAAGGTTAAGGTCGACGGGTAAAGGTGCATCAGAGTTCATCATGAGGATCTGGTAATCGGGGGAACTAGAAGCAGAAGGTTGAGTGGCTACCGGTCTGTGAGGTGGTTGGGTAGCCATGAATCCTTGCTGAGGGAAAGGATCGGTAAACACAGTCGGTTGAGAAGTAGCTGCATTGGGGGGAACAGTAGGGGAGGCATGTTGTCCTCACAATGTAGCCTGAGACTCCCACATCTGCCGCATCTGTGGTAATACGGGACAATCGTGAGTGTAATGACCGTAAAAACCGCAACACGAACAAGGCTTATTTGTATGAAGAGGCCTGTCTAGCTTGGGTTGAGTGCCCTGTTGATGGTTAGCAGTGTTAGAGTCAATACCTGAAGGATTGGGTCCACGATTACCAGGGGCAGATTGATTTTTATTACCTTTCCTCTTTCTTTGAGAAGAAGGAGGATTAATCGTGCCCTGTTGTGCAAATAGTTGCCCCGGAGGGGGTGGTATTTGTTGTTTCTGGGGTTAAGAAGGCAAGGGAGGTGGAGGTGCAAATGCTGGAGGGGCTGGGGCACCAAGCTGTGGATAAGGATAATGGTTAGGTTGGGCAAAAGGAAGAGGCATTTCGTATCCTGGATACATGCAACCTGGAGGGGGGAAAGTGCTGGAGGTGCTGGCCCCTCCCGGAGGGAGACCATAGCCCATAGGGGGTTGAGTGTATGGATGTGAAAGAGCTCTAACAATACCTTCGGCAGAATGAGATGCCCCTAGGGCGTTAGTGCCACCGGGTTTGGAAAGGTCAGGAAGGATGGTATAGACATAACCAGACTGAGCATAGATGAGGTCATATTTAAAGGCTACTTGGAGGGCGGATTCTTCAGTTTGAGGGAACTAGGATGCGACATCTTTGCCGATGGTAGGTAAGAGAGATCTAAGGAACTAGTCCATGTAGACCCGATCTTCAAAGGTAGGAGCTCGACATAAGCTCTTTCTTCTCCACCATTCCTGGACATGATCAGAAAGGCGGGTCGCAGATGATTGACGGAAAGAAGTCAAGAGTTTGGTACCAGTGTCGTATCGGAGAGGGAGCTGGAAATAAGATAAGAAGGCTCAAGAAATGGTCGCAAAGGTGGTATGGGAAGAGGAAGCCTGATCAACATACCACTTAGAAGCTTCGCCTGTAAGCGTGCGTTGGAACAATCTAAGATGGATGGAATCATCAGTAATGGAATTGGATGAACACCACATGTGAAAAGATTGGATATGGTTGGAGGGATCTTCTCCAGCAAGGCCTTCAAACTTGGGAATGTGGGAGGGGAGCTTGGTTTGCATATCGAGGCCAACCAACATTGTAGCGGATAGGATCAGGTGATCAGCCCAGTTGAAATCGAGGAGACTGAGACCTGCCATATAGGGGAGCAAAGGGACAATCGAGGTAGTTCCCATGGCGGTTCCGCTAGTAACATTCCCAGCATTAGGGCCGAGATTGCCGCTAGCGTTAGGCCCTAGACCAGAAATGGTGAAGGTAACAGGGGGAGAACCAGAAGTAGGGGGAGAACCCAAAGAATCAGAAGAGGAGTCAGAGTGCGGACTCGGGGGAGGACTAACTCGACGACGGTGGGAAGAAGCAAGTCGACCAGCCAGAAGCTGAGGGTGAAGGCCAAGAAGTCTCCGGGATATACACCTTGGGGGCGCAATGATGACAGCACAAAGGGAAGAAGAATGACCAACAAGGGTAGGGAGGTGCAGAATCAAGTGATTATAATGTCGAAACAAGGGCAGAGAGGTGCAGTGTCAATTGATTTTAAAGTCTTTGCTTGGCGGTGTTAACCAGGCTCTTCTTCACTTAGGTTCCATGTGTGGTGTGTGTTAATTTTAATTTTTAAACCCAGACATTTTGAGAGTAAAAGAAAAAGTGTGCTGCGTAATTGAAAATAAATCTGCAGAGAAAAATATATAATGCTGAAATAACATAAAATTAACAGCTAACAATGCATTGATCTAACCCAAGAAGGCGGGTCTCCCAAAACTAGTATAAAAGAGGGAAAAAATATAGTCAAAACAGACTAAAAGTGGCCAATAGATCTAAGGTCAGGAGGTACAGGGATCTAAAGGAGAAATCTACTAGAAAGAGGTGCAGCAAACAGCAAAGAGGCATAGGTAAGGTTGCTGCAAAAAAGGAGGAAATCAGCTAAAAGTAGAAGGGACAAGGAGGTGACCATAGAGGCAAACCCAAAAAAAACTATATGAGGTGATTTGAAAGGGAGAAGAGCTGATGTAAAAGGGATCTGAAGGTGAGGTATCAAATCTGAAAAGAAAAAGGCTCAAACTCTGAAAATTTAGACGTCTGAAACAGCTAAAACTCTTCCACAAAAATTGGAGGGTGCTAAAGCCCTAGGGGGCTAGATTCCCACTTAAATGAGTAAAAAAGATCACAAACAGGTCTAAATGGGTGGAGACAGAGGCTGGAAAACCCTAACAGAAGCTTCAGACAAACCTAGAAAAATTGCAGAAAAATTGCAGAAAAAAATGCAGGTCGCAGGTTCTGACCTGTTTTTTGTCCAGGTTGTAGATTCTGGGCTGAAAAGTGTGTCCTGCAGTCCAGGTCGTAGGTTCTAGGCAAAAAAGTGTGACCTGTAGCTCCAGGTGTCTCGACGGCATATTTCAGAAAAAGTTGCCATCTCAGTTGCGGCTAATGTCGGTTACCTGCACAATAGGGCCAGAAACACACAGAAGTTAGAAATTTTAATGTTTGAGGGTTTTATAGGTTAAAAACAACATAAAAATAGAAAAAACAAAAATTTTAAAAGAAACCATAGGGTCTAAAGCAGCTAGATATGCAGGAATATGAAAAACAACAACGGTCGTAATTGAAAACCTGTGCGGAGTCGCCAATTGTTAGTATGAATCTTTTTTCGAAGTGTACGAAAAAATACCACTTTAGCTACACATAACTTATAGCCCTAACATCAAATATGGCTACCAATATCTTCAGATCTGTAGTTAGTTGATCAAGAAAAATGCTGCACAAATCTAGATCTATGCATAAAAAGAAATTAAGCAGTGAAAATAAGGTTTTGCTCCATACATCCAATAGACAAGACAAGAACAATGTTTTTGAAAGAATTTTATATTAAGGGCACCTGAGAGGAAAACAAGAAAGGTGTTTCTAATTCTCCTCAATGGGATGGGTTCTCGAAAGTCCTCAGCGCTTCAGATCTAGCATTTCTCTCTCTTGTTGGTGTAGAAAACCCAGACAAACATATAACTCAAAGGGAGCTCACAAAGTGAAATAATATAAAATTTGACAATGATAATGGCTTAAAGTCAGACCAAGAGCATAGATCCAAAGTGATCTAATAGGCAACAAAAGGTGAAGAATGGTAGGAAAAACCTTCCTATTTATAACAAAATATTGGGTCATTCTAGATCTTGGTGCATGATTAAAATAATATTAACCAAATCTAGATCCACCTTTTATGGAATATTTTATTATATTTGTTGGAGGGAAAAGGCATTTGACTTGGGTCAAATCCCTTTATTGGTAAATAATAAATAAATAAATGATTTATTTATTATTTTAAGGAAGTGGTTGAATGATAATTAAATAAATAATGATTTATTTAATTATTTATAAATGATTCGATCATATTTAACAAGGAATATTATTTAAATAAGATTTAAATAATTATTCCTATAAAATAATAAGATAAATAAGGATTTATCTAATTAATTTCCTTGTTTTGGGTTAAATATGAGCAGGAATAATAATTAAATTATTGTTTAATTAATTATTCCATGAGGAAAATCAAACAAATATATATTTGTTTAATATTTCCCTTTAGGGTTTCCTGTTTAGACCATAAACAACCTAATAAATGTGTTTTATTAAGTTATTTTGTAGAAATTTGAATAATAGCTGAATTATTCACCGAGATTATCCTGATTACACACTATTTAAGCTTCATGCATAATACATAACCTCTTCTATAATTGATCATCAATATGCAGAAATAGAAAGCAGTCGCATGCGCTCATTAAAACATAATCAAGCACACATATAAACACAGGATGTAATGGGGAAAGCAATAGCTGAAAACCCCCAACTATCTGTATATTATGATGATAGAGAACATGTAACAATACATAGCACAATACTCCTCACAAGTACTCAGTACTATCTCCAGAAAGTTACACACAAACTATTTGAGATTTGAACAAGTCATGGGTTCAAATCTCCTCCACGAGTCTGCCTGCCTCTACTGCGCAATCCAAGTTGATTAATGATGATATCCAAGTTCGAATCCCACTAGATCCAACTGCACAATCCTCATTGGAAATCTCCATTAATGTGTGTGCAAATCTCATGCACAATCATGGTCACAACTGATAGTCAATCACACCCTTTCACCCACCTCTAACACTGGTCTACACTGAACTGTCCATGCATTGCAGTTAACTGATGTGTTATTTAGTTGATTTATGAGTTAATAATTAGTGAATTAATTAATAATTAATTCACACCACTCATCACTAGTGTATTTTTTAGTTAGACTAAATACAACTAGTTCAACTAAGTTAAACCGAACACAACTCCATCAACTGTCTCATCAACTCCACCAAACTCTGCCACATGAGTTCTAACTCAAGTCAACCATGCAATAGCTCAACTAACCCTTAGGAAAAGCGTATTTCCTTTTGTCAGCTGCATGTGCCACATCCAGGCATCAAACTGAAGTGCTCCAAGAGGATAAGATAATGTTTATAGTCCAAATATTATTAAGGGCTAATAATATTTGATTGTTCTATTTTTAGCTCGGCAGTCTAAAAATAGATTCCGACCAATGTCTAAAAATAGAGGTCCATCTATTTTTACCAACATGAACAATCATCCATAAATAGCATCCTGCAACTCATATACCATGATCCATATGTCTAAAAATAGACATAGTCTAAAAATAGACTTTGCGCCAAAAATAGCCTGCGGGCCCACTTAGTGAAGGCAACTTCATTTCACTAAGCTCCATCATCTTGTTGCATTTTCAACATATTTTACATAGTGAAAGCAATTTTACTTAGGGTAAAATTGGTCTTCCATGGTGTACTTGGGTCCATCTAATGATAATAGGTTAGATGACCTCAAAAAGGTGTAAAAACAAATATGGTGCATATGCTGTCTCAAGATTATGATCAATGTTGAACACATAGTTCTGCATTGCTCTGCTTAGGACAATGTTTATCCCATCCTCCAAAATTATACACCCCAACCCTAAGAGTTGTGTGCAACTCAACAATGATATACTACGATGACTCTATACCTCCTCCTTGAATACATCAAGGGTATTCATCATAGTGATAGTCTACTGCTCCAAATCAACAATGTGCTTTGACCCTAGGCCATGCATTTGCCTTGACAACATGTTTCCATAATCCTCCATATGATGTGCTGAAATAACAGGAAATGGAAATATGTGCATACCTTGGTAAAGCTTGGGAACATCTTGTACTGTTACAAGGGTTCCTTCCCCCGATGTGATGACTTCCCCAACTACTGATGATGATGGCTGCTCCTCTATGGCCGCATCAGCACTGGTACAAGTCTCCTCCTCCTCATGCATCTCCAGAATAGTGCATGGGACTCTATGTGTCAAGAGATCAAGACCACTTTGCAGAGATGAAAGGGTTCTTTCTCCTGATGCAAGTTCTCCTCCAGCAAGTGGTGGTGAAGGCATCTTCTCCTCTAATTTCTTCTTGTCAAACTTCTTGATCAACCTTTGAGTAAAATCTGCATATGCAGTCACTCTTGCATGACTCAAATGGTTGAACCACCAAATGTTTACTTCACCCTCAAGGTGCAGCGCTACAATCTCAACAACTTCTCTCTCTACAACTGGATGTAGTAGAAAAAATGCATCCAACTTCATTCCCCAAGCTCTTGCTGTACATGTGGATGACCCATCAAATGTAGGCAATAGAAATCTATTGCTGCAAGGTCTTCTTTCTTCTTTGAGTTGAATGAACTGTGGGAGAGTTAGATTCTCCTTGAAAGCTCTTGCTTGAGATTTGTATTATGCAAGATACTCACTTAGAATCTCATGATCTAAGTGTCCTCCATCTCCATGCCTCTTGTCTTCTTCTTCAAAAGGAAAGAGAATAGTATGTTTCTTTGGAGCTCTATGCAATACTAGATCTTTCTTTTGCTGATAGGAAGTACATGGACCTTCCTCACCTTGAAACCATAGTATGGTTTCATTTCTTTTCTCCATTATTCTTTGCTTGACCTCCTTGGTGAGGTCCCTCTTAGTCATTATTTCCATCATTCTGATCTCTTTCTCCTTCTTCTTATTCTCCTGATAGCATAATGGCTGAGATCCACAAGCTGAGCCAAGATTATGCTCTAATTCCACTGTAATATTCCCAAATGGGGAAAGCAGCAATATATCACATAAACATGGAGAGTGTTGTTGAGATTCAACAAGATGATTAGCTTAGTGTAAAGAGTCGCCTTCACTAAGTGGGCCCGCAAGTTATTTTTGGTGCAAGTCTATTTTTAGACTATATCTATTTTTAGGCATGGTGATCATATTTCAGAAGTTGCAGGATGTTATTTGTAGATGGTTAGTCAAGTTGGAAAAATAGATGCAATTATATTTTTATAATATTGGGCGAAGTCTATTTATAGATCATCGATCTAAAAATAGAAGTGTCGATTATTATTAGCTCTTAATAACAATCTGACAATAAACAACAACTTATTCTCTTGGAGCACTTAATTTTAGTGCACGGATTTGGAAAATCAGTGGGTTGAAGGAATTATGCAATTCCTATGGTTTACTGGTGGTTCATGCATGAGGACTCAGTTAGAATTGAAGTGGCAAAGTTATAACATAGTTGGAAGAGTAGTTACAGGAGTTGTTATTCAGTGTAACTCAATTAATGGAGTTAAACTCAATTGAGCTAGTTGTATCTAGTCTAACTAAAAGATACACTACTGAGAGTTAAGTGAATTATTTATTTAATTAATTCACAACTACTAACTCACTAACAACTGAACAGAAACAACAGTTAACTACAGTGCATGTCAATTCCAGTGGAGACCCAGTGGAGAGATAGGTAAAAGGGTAAGACGGACTATCCATTTTGACTATAGTGATGCATTCAATGCATCTGACACACATTGGAGTTGCCAATGAGGATTGCACATTCAAGGCAAGGTATATTCAAATTCATTCAGAGGTCTTCTTCAGCAGGGATTGCGCAGTGGAGGCAGGTTGTCAGGTGGCGAGAAATTGGTGCATAGAGATGAAAATTTTTGCATGACAGTGTGTAATGATTCTTGATTGTAATGAGAGCTTGATGTACTAAGATTTTTATGAGATTATTACATGATTCCATTGATATAAATAATATGACAGTTGGGGTTTTTAGATTTAATCTTTCCTGTTAAACAATTGCGTTATGTGCAATTGAATTTATTCACATGTGTTTTCAATTAAGTTTTAAATTTCCGCAAGTTTAATTAGTGGAAGGATTCTGTATTTTGAAAAAAGATAAATATTGTGAGATCAGGAGGATCTGGTAATACATCAGTATTAATAAATTTATACATGGTATCAGAGTAGTTTTGATTACTGGAGATTGCAATTGTGAATAATTACTGAGTTTGTGCTGGTGGACAATTCGAATTTGTTGCAGAAATTTCTTGGTGCGACAGTTGAGTATTCATTGAAATGTCTTTCAATGGGTTGCGATTGGAGTATGCCCTTGATGTCAGATCAAATTACATAGCCTGGAAGGATAGGATGGAGGCGGTGCTTGAAGATAATGGACTGAAGGAGTTCATCAACAACGATGTTCCTAAGCCTACTTCTAGCGATGCTGCATTACTTGACGCATGGCAAAAGAAGGTAGTGAAGACAAGAAGAATTATGTTGGAAGGTGTGAAGGACCATATTGTATCAAACCTTCATGGGAAAGCCACTCCATTTTCAATGTGGAAGGCTTTGACAGATATTTTCCACAGCAGCAGCGACAAAAGGAAGTTGGCGCTGAAAGATAAGCTCAGAAAAATAAAAATGGAGAAGGGCGACAATATTCCAAAATATCTCACGAAGTTTGTCCACTATAGGGATGAACTGGGAAGTGTGGGGATTACTGTTGATGATGATGACTTGGTGAGCTTGGCTCTCCTTGGGCTTCCGAAGATTTGGCATAACTACGAAGACTCTGTCAATGGACGGGAGAAACTGTCGGGTTGGGAGCGACTTTGGTCGGATCTTATGCAGGAGGAGATAAGGCGAAGTACCAGGGATGGCTCTTCATCGAAGAATGATGATGAAGATAATTGTGCTTTGGCTTCCAAAGCAAGGAAATGGAAGGGGAAGAAATTCCACTCAAAATCGGAGGCTAAAGGAAATAAGCTGGATTTTTCCAAAGTGAAGTGTTTTCACTGTCACGAACATGGGCATCTCGCCACTAACTGCCCATATAAAAAGAAGAACAAGAAGGTTGTTGGAGCTGCAGCTGGAGAGGCCTTAGCCTTGCAATTTGAACTTGATTTCTTCTTGATCGCATGCTTGGTTTTAGGGGCTATGGGATCGGTGTGGTATCTTGATAGTGGTGCGTCTTTCCATATGACAGGAGACAAGGAGTTGTTTAGTGACTTGGAGGAGAAGGATCTCCAAATGCATATAGAGATGGGCGACGATGGTAGATACAGTGTGATTGGAATTGAGACCATTACCTTTGAGAGGGATTCAGGTAAACCATTCTTGTTGAAAGATGTTATGTATGTTCCAGGTCTGAATAAGAACTTGGTCTCGATCTCAATTTTGGAAGACGGAAGTTATGACATTGTTTTCAGCGATGGAAAAGCTTTCCTGCGACATAAAACAACGGGTCAAACCAAGAGGATAGGGATTCGAGTTAAGAAACTCTACAAGATGGAGGTAGATGGCTGCACTTAAATGATGGGCAAAGTAGAAGAAGTGGTGAGCCAAGATGAAGGCGAATTATGGCACAGGAGATTGGGCCATCTTCACCATGGCGCTTTGAATATTTTGCAGCAGATTTCTACTGGACTTCCCAGGTACTCTTGCGCAGTCTGATCAGTGCAAGGGATGTACTATGGGTAAGTTTGTGAAGACCACCTCTCATGAGAAGGAGAACCGTGCTTCGATGATCCTAGAGATAATTCACACAGACATGTGTGGACCTTTCTCAGTTGCTTCAATAGAAAAACACAGGGATTATGTTATATTTTTTGATGACTATTCTCGTAGATGTTGGATCTTCTTCATGTAGAAGAAGAGTGAAACATTCTCAAAGTTCTTTGAGTTTAAAGCATTGGTGGAGAAGGAGTCGAGAAAGCAAGTGAAGGCTCTACAGAGCGATAATGGTGGTGAATATATCTTGAACGAATTCAAATACTTCTGCAACAAAGAAGGAATTCGAAGAGATCTCATAGCGCCTCATAACCCACAGCAAAATGGGGTCGCAGAGAGGAAGAACAGAACGATCGTGGGTGTTGCACGAGCTATGTTGCATGACCAGGGCCTACCGATGCAATTGTGGGCAGAAGCATGCAACACTGCGGTTTATGTGCAAAACCATTGTCCTCATAGAGTACTTGGCATGAGTACACCTGAAGAAGCTTTTACTGGTAAGAAGCCTGATATTTCTCATTTGAATATTTTTGGCTCATCTGTTTACATTCATGTGACAAAGGACACCAGGAAGAAGCTAGAGCCGACTACAAAAGTTGGGATATTTGTGGGGTACATAGAAACACCCCATAATTATCGTGTGTATTTTCCAAATATTTGAATGATTGTGGTGCGACGGGATATAAAATTCAATGAGGTGAAAGCCATGAAGTTGTCGCTTGAGAGGGAGCTACACTTGCATGCAGAGGAGGAACTTCTTGTTCCCAAATATGAGCCTCTAGATGTGGATCAGCCACAAGAGGAGATTCATGGAGTGGAGGAGTCCACTTATGCAAAATCAAACATCATAACTGGAAGAAAGCATACCACATAAGCTGAGAGACTGAAGCTTTATGTGGCATAGAATGTAGGAGCCCCTACATCAAAGCGCAGACAGAGACGGTCACCTGACCGTTTTACTGGATACATGGCTCTTATGAGAAAGTGTATCATGAAAAATCCATATTTTTTTGAAGAAGTAGTGCAGGAGCCCACATGGGGAGATGCCATGGTGGAGGAGTATGACTCCATTGTTAGAAACAGTGCTTGGGAGATTGTTCCAAGGCCGGTGGGAAAATCAGTGGTAGATTCGAAATGGATCTACAAGGTAAAGCAAGCTGCTGATGGGAGCGTCGAGAATTATAAGACAAGATTTGTTGCCCGGGGCTTCTCACAGATCGAGGGGATTGATTATGAAGAAACCTTTGCACCTATCGCGTGGTATTCTTCCATAAGGGCCATCCTTTCTCTCTCAACGCAGATGGGTTGGCACATTCATCAAATGGATGTGAAGATTGTGTTCCTTAATGGGATCATTGAGGAAGAGGTGTACATTGATAATCCTGAAGGATTTAATATCTTCAGCAGCGAGTCTCATGTGTGCAGACTCAAAAGAGCGATGTATGGGCTGAAGCAAGCACCACATGCTTGGTACACACGGATCGACAGCTATTTCACTAGACTTGGCTTCACCAAGCGTGCGGTGGATGCAAACCTGTATCAAATTGTGGTGGAGGGTAAGCTTTTAATCATTGTTCTTTGCGTTGATGATTTAATACTAACAGGTGATGGGAAGTTGATACACTCATGCAAGGCAGATCTTGCAAAGGAATTTGAGATGAAGGATTTGGGCCTCCTTCATTATTTCCTTGGATTGGAAATATGGAAGCGAGAAGGTGAATTGTTTTTGTCTCAAGGAAAGTATGCTCGGGAGATACTTGGTAAGTTTCACATGGAGATCTGCAAGCCCATGGATACTCCTCTTCCAGGAAATTAGAGGAAAGAGGATGCTACATCGGCAGAGGTAGTGGATGCCATTGTTTATCGACAGTTGGTGGGTTTGCTCATGTATTTAGTTAATACAAGACCGGACATATGCTATGCGGTGAACCAGCTTTCAAAAGCAATGGTTAAGCCTACCAAGCTCTTTTGGAAGGCAGGCAAGCATGTCCTGAGATATCTCAGGAACACATCTGAGTATGGTTTATGGTACAGACAAATGGATGAGGTGAAGTTGCATGGATTCATGGATGCAGATTGGGCAGGCAGCCCAACAGATAGAAAGAGCACATCAGGAGGGGTTTTTAGTATCAGATCTACAACAGTTTCTTGGTACAGTAGGAAACAAAGATCTGTGGCACTCAGTTTAGCGGAAGCAGAATACATGGTAGCAAGTCAAGCTGCATGTGAGGTTATCTGGATGAGGAAGATCCAGGTCGGTTTGTTCGGTTCACATTTAGATCCTATAGTGATACATTGCAATAATCAGAGTTGCATTAAACTCTCGATTAATCCTGTGTTTCATGATAGATCTAAACATATTGATATCCGGTATCATCATATCAAAGATTGTGTGCAGCGGAAGGTCATGTTTCTTCAATACATTCCTACAGAAGATCGGGATGCAGACATTCGGACAAAGGCGCTCGGCATGAGAAAATTCGAATACCATAGAGGGAGGATTAGGGTGAAGGATAATACCTATCTTGTTGAGAGGGAGTGTTGAGATTCAACAAGATGATGAGCTTAGTGAAAAGTAAGCACCTTCACTAAGTGGGGCCCGCATGCTATTTTTAGGTGTATGTCTATTTTTAGACATGGTGAGTATATTCTATAAGTTGCAGGATGCTATTTGTAGATGGTTGATCAAGTTGGAAAAATAGATGAAATTCTATTTTTAGAATATTGGGCAAAGTCTATTTATAGATTTTCAATCTAAAAATAGATACATGTCGATTATTATTAGCTCTTAATAATAATTTGACAATAAACAACAACTTATTCTCTTGGAGCACTTTATTTCAGTATACAGATTTGGAAAATCAGTGGGCTGAAGGAATTATGCAATTCCTAGGGTTTACTGGTGGTTCATGCATGAGGACTCAGTTAGAACTGAAGTGGCAAAGTTATGACAGAGTTGGAAGAGTAGTTACGGGAGTTGTTTTTCAGTTTAACTCAGTTAATGGAGTTAAACTCAGTTGAGCTAGTTGTATCTAGTCTAACTGAAAGATACACTAGTGAGAGTTAAGTGAATTAATTAGTTAATTAATTCACAACTACTAACTCACTAAAAACTAAACAGAAACAGCAGTTAACTACAGTGCATGTCAGTTCCAGTGGAGACCCAGTGGAGAGATAGGTGAAAGGGTAAGATGGACTATCTGTTGTGACTATAGTGATGCATTCAATGCATCTGACACACATTGGAGTTTCCAATGAGGATTGCGCAGTTAAGGAAAGGTAGATTCAAATTCATTCAGAGGTCTTCTTCAGCAGGGATTACGCAGTGGAGGCATATTGTCAGGTGGCAAGAAATTGGTGCATAGAGATGCAAATTTCTGCATGACAGTGTGTAATGATTCTTGATTGTACTGAGAGCTTGATGTACTAAGCTTTGTATGAGATTATTACATGATTCCATTGATATACATAATATGATTGTTGGGGCTTTTAGCTTTAAGCTTTCCCGTCAAACAACTGTGTTATGTGCGATTGAATTTATTCACATGTGTTTGCAATTAAGTTTTAAATTTCCGCAAGTTTAATTAGTGGAAGGATTTTGTATTTTGCAAAAAGATAAATATTGTGAGATCAGGAGGATCCAGTAATACATTAGTATTAATAAATTTCTACAAGCAATGAATACATCAAGACACTAACATGTGAGGCAAATGTACAGCCATCTTATTAAACATATCAGCAAACAATAGGCAAAATATCTTGAGGATCAAGTCACTCAAGCAATATAATACAAGCCTCCAATAAGAAAATATGCAATCATATGGGAAATAGCAGCTATACAAATGCCTTGAGCTAAGACAATGCATTTTTAGAGCATAAACTGTTTCATAAAGATATATCAATACAAATATGTTGTTATATAGCCCAAACAATGCTAGGAGTAAAAATCTAAACTCCTAAACACTTTCCAAGAGAACCTGGGAAGGGTTTCCGGAAATACCCAAAATGCCAAAATGAAGGCTTAGGGCTGAATCGCAGCTGCAACTAAATAACTGGATGGAGATGGTTGAAGATGATATATTAATGGATATATCTCCTCAAATATATCCTTCAATTGAAAGGCTGACCCAAACACTGAAGCTCTCACCCTCCAAAACAAGCACTGAAACCTCCACTCCAAATGCTGAATAAAATAACACAGTAAAAGAGAGAATCTGCGGTGTAGATGATGGGAATAGGTTGGCCTGGTGCCAAGATGTGAAAGAAAGCTGAAGAACCTCCCTTGCTGATCTCCCAAGGGGAAGAATGCTTCCTCTTCTGTAAAACTGGCTCAGAAGTGGGTTTCTCAACCCTCTATTGCAACACAAGACAAATATGAATAGAAACTGCATTGTAGCTAAAGATTGAAGCTTGGCCAGAAATTCGGATGAGTGGAAATTATAGTACAATACTCTTCCAAGAGGCTACCTCAAGGGAAGAGGTGGGATCCCCGCTAGGGAACACCATGTGCTAAACAGCAATGCAAGCTCAACTAAACAGCTGAAGAATGCAAGAATTCATGCAGACCACAAAATCAATAATCAATAACATAACCCACTATGGCTTCCTTTCCCTCCTTAGAAACAATGTGAGCCTTCTCACCTTGGGTCCCACTCATTAGGGTTTCCACCATCATGGAATCTTCCTCCCATTCACACTATGTTGTCTCTATTGATGATCCACTCCCTCCATACCAGTGCTATTGACTTGGTCAAACTTGACCTTGTCCACATGCATTAGCCCCTATTCACACATGAGGGTGCTTAATCCAGCTATGAATATGATCCCTTTTCAAATTAAGAGGGATTTTATGCCTACTAAAGAGATTTATAGACCTCCCTACCCATTTATTCATCTAACTAAATTACAAGAGAAAAATTAATATTCCAATTAGTTGCATGCTAATTTAGGAATATTACATGTTGTGTGCGCAGAATATAGATTGTGCTTAATTGAAATATCTCTTAATAAAGAAGGCATTTTTGGTGAACCCAGATTCTTATGTGATTTACTGTCTTGATTATATGTTATTTGTTGTCGATTTGAATATGTTATGTTATTGCGTATTTGCTTCTGTAATTGGTTAATTACATATTTGCATGATAATTAGTTGATGTTAAATGAATAATTCTAACTGAAATATATTGTGCGCAAAACATATTGAAGTATTATGTGTTAATTTGTGAAAGGGTAGATATGTTACCGTTATTGCGAAAATCTGTTATATTACTTGCAGTAAGTCTGATTAGATCTTCCACATCAAAATCTCCCTCAAGGTGCGTAAACCTGGTTCTAGCACCCCCCCATAAGGTGAGACTTTGGTCTATGCAAGCGGATCACTGCCGAAGGGGCCAATAGTTGGAGGGTTATGTTGGTTGCACGATAAACCTAAACCTGGGTCAGGACCCCTCAAGCCAACATTTCATAAATTGGTGTCCTTGCCTTCTCTAACATGGGTTCATCACAAATAACATTATTGTTCTCATCACTAAACAATTATTGGATCAATTCATTTACCCCATCATCTTGAACTATGTTATTATTGTCACCTTCTTCCTAGGATCATTATATTGATCTTCAATATTCGCTCCATGTTCCTCAACTTGTAGAACATCAATTATAGTATTATTACTTGGTGCATTTGGATCACAGTACCTAGGGGGGCACCTTGACTTTATAATAAATACAAACAATCATGTGAAATTAGTTTGTAGAACAAATATTATAACAATAAACAAAATTTACAAATATGATTAATATAAAGAAAATATATATAATGATTCATACATATCTTACCACGGGATGATATTTGTTCCCCCTTTCAATGTGCCCATTCTTACTACAATGTTTATCAACTATATCATATGAAATTATTCACAAATGTGTGCACCCGCAAGGAGTGCAAGGGAAATAATATTTCCCATCATCTAACCCTAGCCAATTAGTTCCCCATATTATGTTTTTTTACATTCTTCCCAACTACAAAAAATTTATGTGATAATTATGTAGTCGTGTAACTAGATCTAATATTATATTTTTGTAATTCAATTGATATGTATAAAACAAAATATGTATTTTTCTCATTAAAAATACCTTATAACCTTTCAAAATTATTTTAATTATAGCAAAGATGTCGCAACATCTCTTACATGCAGGATATTTATATATTTATTGATCGTTGTAATTCCAACATTAGTTGACTAGTCAAAATCAAATATGGTCAGTCAAACAAATGGTCATAACGGTCGCATTGATTGCTTCATAATATAGACACCATATATATCATCGTTGAAATAATGGTGCCCTATAGATCATCCATCAGAATACCGACGAACATGGGTACTTTACACAATTTTTTGTTGTTGAAAAAATGACATTTTTATTGTAATTTGCAATAGTATGGGCCATATCGTCATACTATGTCATCAAAATTAAGTACTATACGTAATATTGATGTATTCCAAAATGCAATAAGTATTATGTCCTTGTCTAAAATGATTCTCCTCGGTATCCCAAAGCACACTCAAACTCGTCCAAAGAATAGGTTCATTGCATCTTTCCCATTAATGCTAATTCTACAGGGCATTAAAACACACATTGTTGAACCTATCAACTACCATGAATAGGTAGTCATGTCCCTTCGAGGTTTTTGGTCAACCTCCCACAATTTACATGGAAATTATTTCCCAATGATGAGTGGGTAGAGGTAAGAGATAGTATATACCTTGTTTCCTATTACTAGGCTTGTTTTTACAACAAAACATGCATCCTCCTATGAAAATAGCTACCTATTCTTGCATATTATATCAATACACACGCCTCTGCAAGTTGGCCACAGTCTTCCCTACACCAATTTTTCTTACAACCTTAGAGGTGTTAGCTTCTTTGATCAACTATAATCAACGACCTTTAGGAACACATAAATTATCTAACATGTAGAGTAACGCATTCTAGAGATAGTAGTTAACTATGGTGTCATCATCATGCAAATGAATTTGGTTCTACAACTAACCTTCTTAAAGTCCTCATCCTTTATGTATGTATATTTGTGATCCGGATTTATGCAAGAACGCAACAGAATAAACATATAACCATAAATACAAAGATGCAGCGGAAATAACACTTCATTTCATTAATATCAAAGAACTAAAATTTGCTTACAGATAGAATGGAAATAAACTAGCTAGGGCACTGGTAGCTATCTCTGAGAAGAGATGTGGCAGCTACAGGCCTCTTAACTGAGTTAAAATGAGGCTCGAGGGCCATTTATTATTTAGAAACAATGGGAAATCCTAAACAGCCAAAACCCTAACCCTAGGAGATGAAGTGCCAAAACTATGGGCCTCGTTTGGGTAAATTGGTGTTTCAACTTCCCGGGGACGTAACGTTGGCATACGATCTCCGTTTGACACGTACCATACCTTGTTAGAAAGATCAATATGAGGAATACAAATTTTGAGTGAGAAGCATGGTCCATGGACCCATGTTGCTCCCCGTTTTTCCAAAAAACGTCATTTAGGGCCTCAAAACGGCTCTGAAAGTTCAGGACCCAAAAAACTGCTAAAAATAGTAAGTTGTGCCAAAACTGAAAAACTGAAAGAGACAATGGTGGGGCCCCAAGTGGAATAGGCGGGTGACCACCAATATCCACCTGGATCATTCCTCCCCCCTTAGGAAGCAATGGTCCCCATTGCGTTAAGTTCCTCCATGAGATGAGGAAATTTCTGCTGAACTTGGTCCCTGGTGAACCACTTTCCTTGGTGCAGGAGTTGGCCAGCTTTGACAACCCGATATAGTTGGATCTTCTGTTGGCAAGTGTTCTTGATTTGCATGTCCATGATGCAATCTGTGGTGGCCTGTTCCATGCAGTCTGGATTTAACTCAGTTGGTGTGAGTTGTTCTGCAATGTCCGAGGTGTCCAGGAGAGGTGGGAAGTAAGGACGAAGGCGATCCACATTGAAGACTGGGTGCAGACCAAGGAATGGTGGAATACTGAGCTCGAATGCATTGTTCCCTACAGCCTTGGTGATGGTGTACGGCCCGTATCGGAGCGGGCGAAGCTCGCGGTGGGGTCCAGTGAGGCGCTCCTTCTGCAAATGTAGCCATACTTTGTCACCCACCTGGAAGTTGTGTGGCACCCGGTGTTGATCATGGCGTTGCTTGTACTTAGCATTGGCTCTGTCCAATATATCATGAACCTGTTGGCGGATGTGTTGAATGCGCTCGATGAAGCTACTGGCTTTGTCAACTTCAGACTGGACATGAGCTGAATTGGCCTGAGCAGCTGCAAATGGCATGGCTACGTCAATGGGACATAGTGGCTGGAATCCCAAGCCCACCTGAAAGGGGCTATGGTCGATTGAACTGTGGAGAGCCCGATTATAACTGTGTTGTACATAGGAGAGGCTCTCGTCCCATGTGCGTGGATGATTTGAATTGTACATGCGCAGAATGTGTACAATCATTCTATTGACAACCTCTATCTGACCATCTGTTTGGGGATGGAAGTTGTGGACTTGGTGAGCTTGGTATCCAACATTGACCAGAGGTTGGACCAAAATGTGCTGAGGAACCTACTATCCCAATCTGATATGATATACTATGGGATCCCAAAGTGCACCCACACTCATTCAAAGAAGAGTTTAGCAGTGGCTTCTGCTGTGATATTCTTCTTGCAGGCCACCATAATGGCCATCTTCGAGAATCTATCGACGACCACGAAAACACAGTCATTTCCCTGCTTAGTAGAAGGCAGGCCTGACATGTAATCCATGGAGATGGATTCCCAAGGTCGACTAGGGGTAGGTAGAGGAGTATATAGGCCTTGCTTCTTGATGGTCGGTTTGGCAATGGCACAAGCAGTGCAGGATCTGATGTGCTTCTCGACATCCTTTCGAAGGTTTGGCCAATAGAAATACTTCTGTAGTATTGCTACTGTTTTCTCGACCCCGAAATGCCCAGCGACTCGACCGTAGTGTGCTTCCCATATCATCTTGGCACGCTCGCTTGAAGGAACACAAAGGTGTCCCAGGTGACATAAAAGTGCATCTTGGAGGTGAAAATTTGGAACTTGCGTATCCCCCAAGAGTGCCTTGTAAGTGTAGCCGAATTCTGGGTCAGTCTCGTAGAGAAGCGGCCAATCAGAAGTCTCGTTCCCACAAGAGTTGAGAACGGTGGTGAGCGCCACAATCGATGGTCGGTTGAGGCAGTCTGCAACATTATTGGTGCTACCCTTCTTGTACTTCATGTTCAAATGAAACTGTTGCAGATATGTGGCCCACTTCTGATGGCAATCATTCTGCAACTTCCCTTGTGTCTATATGAACTGCAGGGGCCGGTGGTCTGTTTGGATGATTGTTTCCTTCCCCAAAATGTAATGCTTCCATTCTCGACAAGCTTGCACAATGGAATGCATTTCTTTGTCATAAGTGGGATACTTGAAAACTGTGTCAGACAATGTCTCACTGTGATATGCCACTGGATGTCCCTGTTGAGTAAGAACTACCCGAATAGCATAGTTAGAGGCATCTGTCTCGATCTCAAATGGTTGTTGCAAGTCTGGTAATGTGAGCACAGGGGCAAAACAGAGGCAATTTTTCAATTCTGTGAACGCCTTCTGTTGAGGTTCCGACCAAAAGAATTTTTCTCTTGCTCCTCCCTTGGTGACTTGACTCAAGGGCCAAGTGATATGAGAGAATCCCAACCCAGAAAGATTAGCAAGACCCAGAAAGATGTGAAGCTCTGTTATAGTGGTCGGGGCTGGCCAATCCCGAATGACTTGGATCTTGGTTGGATCCACATGCACCCCCCTTTCATCAATAATGTATCCCAGATATTGAACCTGGGTCATGCCAAAAGTGCACTTCTCCAAATTGGCACACAACTTGTGTTGTCACAGTGTTTGGAGGACTTGTCGGATGTGGTGAAGGTGCTCTTCCCAAGTCTGGCTGAAGATCAGAATGTCATCCAAGTACACCACTAAAAATGAGTTGGTGAATGGCCGCAAGATGTCGTCCATCATCCTCATGAAGGTTGCGGGAGCATTCGTCAACCCGAAAGGCATGACCAGCCATTCGAAAAGGCCTTCCTTGGCTTTGAAGGCAGTCTTCCACACATCTGAGGGTTCAATTGGTACCTGGTGATACCCAGACTTCAGGTCGATCTTGCTGAAATATTTTGCACCTTTGAGTTGGTCCAGAAGGTCATCAATCCGTGGGATTGGGTACCTATTCCGGACAGTGATCTTGTTCAGCGCCCGATAGTCAATACAGAGTCTCCGCGTCCCATCCTTCTTCTGTACCAACACGATCGGGCTCCCACAGGGCGATGAACTTGGTCTGATGTGACCTTTCTGCAACAGCTCCTGAATCTGTCTCTTGATTTCATCACTCTCCAGAACAGAGCACCGATAGATCGGTCCATTAGGTAGCGGCGCACCTGGGTTCAGATCAATCGGGTGCTTGACCTGACAGTGCAGAGGAACCCCTGTGGGTGAGGTGAATATGTCCCCGTACTCCTCCACAACCTTATCCATTTGTTGTTGTTGTGTAGAGGAGCCCTGTCTGGAGGTCGTGGCCACAGTCTTCTTCTTGACCTGGAGGCGGATCATCAGGAAAACAAATTTCCTGGTTTGGGAAATGAGCTTACTGCATTGTTTTGCAGTAACCAAAGAGATAGCAGCAGGAGGTGGTACCTCTGGTATCCTGTACAACTTATTTCCCAAAGTAACAATAACAGCACGAGGCCGAGACTCAGACACAGCATGACGCTTCCACAAGTATGGTTGTCCTAATAATACATCAGAAATATCAATAGGAGCAACATCACATAATACCTCATCCGTGAAGGGCTTGATGCTATAGGGAAGGCGACACTGCCGGCTGACGCGGAGATCTCGTCCTTGGTGAAGCCACTCGATGGTGTATGGATGTGGGTGAGCTGTGGTCGGCAAGCCCAACCGCTTCACGGCGTCTGCTGAAATGAGGTTCTTTTGGCTCCCATTGTCGACAATGAACTGTACTGGGGAGCCCTTTACCCACATCTGGGAGTGGAAGAGATGTTCCTCCTCCTCTGGATCTTCCAGTTGCTCCTTCTGGATCTTCCTAGTGGCAACAATGGCATTGGGATCTGCATCAATAATCTGTTTACCTTTTTCATTCCCCTTGTTAGGTTCTAATTCAGAGTTGGAGCATGCATCTGACTCAGAAGCCCTCATCTCGGCCACCATTCACTGCTTGGCCCGACACTCACTTGTGTTGTGAGTGGAGCTCTTATGGAACTCACACCTGTTGTAAATGTTGTCATTGATGGAAAAGGAGGCAGCAAAGACAGAGACAGGCAAAGGAAGCAGCGAATACAGAGACAGAGTCGTTATCACGGCAGTAGAGGCAGAGGCAAAACGACAGAAGCAGCAGAGGCAGGGGCAAAGGCAGAGCCGTTATAAAATTTCGAGAATCACCCAAGCTAGCGGATACATACATATGTATAATTCTGAGAATAATACCCCAAGCCGATATATATGCAAGAGTAGGCAACTAACTCTATGTCTAACTAAATTATTTATGATTCAATATAATATGCAAGGGAAGAGGCTCCTAACTAAGGAGGTCCCGGTTGTCCTTCCCTACAGTATCATAGAGAAATCATTCATAAAACCAGAAACTTGAAATAAAGACAAGAGAATGAACTTTAATTGTTGTTCAGATTCAAAGTGAGAGAAAGACTAACTTAGTCTTTTGATTGTCCTCTCATGTACTAATCCAAACTAAACTAAGATCCATTCATAAGCATAAGAAATGAAATGACTTGAAACATAAAAACAAAAGAATGAATTTCAATTATCATGCAAATCAAATAGAGAGAGAGCCTAACTTATACCCTTGGATATCCTCTCACATGTTGATAAGATTCTAATTTAAAACTCATTCATCAATCACAAACAAATCCTTAAACATCTAAGTAATAATAAACAAAAATCTAATATGAAATAAAATGTTTCTCTCATCCTTGAGTGAGCTCAATTTCTTAAGAAACAAGACAAATTATTCCATATACTACATTAAGGAAACTTATATCTAAAACTACATAAATTCCATAAATTCATATTCTACATTAACACAATTTACATCTAAAACTACATAATGGAAATATATGAAAAATGAAGCTTTATTCTATTCCATCATCAATTGGATACGATGCTCTAAGAGTCCTCCTCTTGGAATGGAGGAGGTACTCCTATTTATACAATGAGAGGAGTAACAAACTCATAATGATCATCCACTAATATCTCTAACCATCTAGACACATAACCCTATCCTTCATGATCTCCTCCATGATCTTTTCCATGAGGTTTATCTTCTTAAATTCGAATTTGATCATCCAAGGCCACATAAAGGTGTCTTGGAAGCTTCCTTTGTGCCTACACATGTCAACAAACTCACGCTAATTGTTAGGTATAAGTATAAGCATATTATTTTCTAAGTTTTAGCCATAAATTCACTTTAAAATGTTAAGAATTAATAAACTTTGGAAAAACATAGTTACGACCCAATAATGAAGTGAATGTAATGATATGGAGGTGGAATGGAGGTGACATGAAGGTAAAATGTGAAGATATTGATGAATAATGGAGTGAAAATAGGACTATTTTGAGGCCCAACA